>CAOJBK015129324.1:0-10058 GCA_948294925.1 Codiaeum variegatum
TAAAGATCTATTCTATTCTTTTGTGACTTGAAAACTAATACTATCAATAGCCTTGAAATGTATCTGTTTTTCATATTTGAACAGGTCCTTGAAGTCGCCATTTTGAACAATAATAAGATGGTAAGGCTGGAAAAATGGCCTCCACATCTCCAAGAAATTGAGGTTTCTGATCATTAGGATGACTATGTCGAGCTCATCTTTGAGCAGAGAAGTTGGAGAGACAATAGTGGTGTCATCTATTGGAAATGAGAATTGAGAAGAAGATTTGAAGAGTAAATGTGGGTGTGATTAGGTATTTGTTTACTAGAAGGGAATTGACTGTGTTTAGCACTTTAGATTTCAAAAGCCGCATAGCATAGATCTAGCCAAATAAGAATCAACATGCCATCACGTTTTCTCACTCTATTTTCTTGCCACGTCTTAGACTTGTTCATGTATTTGGGTACTCGGCCCGTCCAAGCCCTCTGGTCGGAACCCACTAAAAGTCTGATTTTTTTATAGCAGGGTTTGGATTAAATTATGAAACTCGAACTCGATCTAACTTAGCCTATATATATATATGGGATCTAGTAAGTACATCTTTAAAATGAGTACTAAAAAATTAATATCAGTTCTTGATTATTAAATATGAGAAACTAATAATCAAGTACTCGAGCCTATGAATAGGTTAAAGAGATGTTTCAAGGGATAATATTTTATAATTTCTATGATCTACTTGGCTGGGTGACAAGCTATAAACTATTGCTTAAGAAAAAAGAGCAAAAGAAGCCTTCTAGGTCCTATTACAAGGACCAGGTTGCATATTCGGCCCCAATAGATGAATTTAAGTTCAAAGAAGAAATTGAAGTTTGTGTGGTTGAATTAAAATCTGGAACACATTATCCATGCCATTCCCTCAAGCCTTTGAACAAGAAAATTAAGAGACTAACAAGCTCGCCAAGGAATATTCATTTGACATCTCTAAGGCAAAAGAAATATTTAACTTGCTACTGAAAGATGGGTAGATAGAACTAAGTACGTAGCATGTCATCCCACCCCCAGAGGATCGCCCAAAGGTATATTGCAAATGGCACAATGTTGATAAGCATTATACCAACAATTGTATTAGCTTCAAGAACATTATGAAAAAGGCAATAGAACTGGGCATACTTCTTTTCCCGACCAAGGAAAAACATGCTGCTATGAAAACTACTCCATTCCCAAAATCAGGAAACAAGGTTGGCATCAAAGTTGGAATTGTTAATATTACTCCTCTAGGCTGAGCAAGCAGGGAAACTAAATTGATATCCTTACGATAAAGGTTTACTTGGAGAGAAGAAGACAACAAAAGCCAAACCATGAAGATATGGATCAAGGCTATAGAGAGGCCTGATTAAATTTCCCTAATTATAAGATGGAATTTGAAGTAGTCCCAAAGAGAAAAGAGATATCCCCAGCCCTCAAGCTCCTGAAAAGAGGCAGGTAATGACTAAGGGTGAGGTTAAGCACCTAGTGCATCAAAGACTACAATACAGTGAAAAGTCAGTTCATAAAAAATTATTGTTCCTTGAGAGACCAAGGGATAGAAGTTATGCCAAAGTTGCTAAGGCAAAACCTCCTCCTCTAAAGTATAGAGTACCCCAGACTTTGAAGCCACTGCCTAACCAACTGGAAAAATGGGAGCAGCACTAGCAACACTCTCAGTCCTCTAGCTCCAATAATTTCTTCTTAAGAATCAACCATAGTAAAAGAAGCCAGAGGATGATTCTAACCTACACTTAGAAAAGAAGGTTGCAAAGGCAACAACAAATGGAGAGACTATAAGTTTTTGCCAAAATTGACCCTATGAAAAGGGAAGAACTGCAGGAAAGGAGACTAAAGGCCTGGAAGCGAGAAGATAGTTACTAGAAGGAGAAGGAAAGGCAGAAAGCTAAACATTAGGGCAGTAATGAAAGGAACAAAATAAAGTTTCCCATGAGAAAGTACAATAATGGTTGGTCACCAGAGATGAAAGGTTACTTAGGGATGATGTTAAAAGGGAGAAATATGATGAAAGGCGTCTCAAGAATGAAAGGGTAAAACTGTGAGCACTTAAAAAGTCTCAAGAGAAGCCTCTGGAGGAACTTGCCATAGTTAACATTAATGGGATGAAACATGAAGTGTGATTGAAACATAGATACACCAAAGATATAAGATATGCTAAAAAGGAGGCTAAGGAACAAAAGTCGAGGTTGATCAAAGAATTAAGTATCAACCTGGAAACCATAACCCCAGTCCTAAAAACAAAAGTAGACCTAAAGATGGTCACAGTTCTGCTAGAGGAGTTCCAAGAAAAGCCAGGTCAACCGGTTTCCTTGGATGGTGATGTGTTAGAAGCTGAGGTTGATGAGAGAGACATAAAATAACCATTATCCATAATTATGGAAGAGCCTCAAAGATGTTTAGAAAATCATATTTAGCCTCTCCACATCAAGGCTGAGGCTAATGGGGTTCCAAAAAACAGGGTGATGGTTGATAATAGAGTTGGGTTAGCATCTTTCCTTTGAAGACTTTTAAGAAATAGGGACTAACTTCTTAAGATCTTAAAAGGGCTAAGCTTTCTCTACATGAATTTATGGAGGGTGAGACTCTGCTAGAGGGATTTGTTATAATTCAACTCAAAGTTGGCAAAGAAACTCAGCCTACAGGTTGCTATGTTGTAGATGCTTAGGTTAACTATAATCTCTTGCTTGGAAGGGATTAGATTCACTCAAATTTATGCATACCTTCAAGCATGCACTAGATCTTGATCATATTCAAGGAGGATTATTAGCAATTGTCCATGCAGATCCTAACCCCTTTGGGAAAGAGGTACACTTTTCAAATGTTGTGTATTATGATGTTGAAGTAAAAAATTTTTCTCATCTGAAAAGAGGCTGGATTGGAGGTTATGCTAGTTGAACAAATGTCTCAACCAAAGACAGTTCGGGCTATTAACCGAGCATCATCTTCATAATGATTTATGGATAAGATCTCTAAGAGGCAAAGGGAGGTTATCTTGAAGCTCCATAATCTATTTTTGGAGCATATTTGCTTAGTGGAGTGTATCTATGAAGATGAAAGTTAAGACCCAGTAACAGTCCTAAAGCTCAAGGATGTGGGGTTAGCAAGAAGGAAAGTCCAAGATGAGCTAACATAAGTCTAAGATCCCTTGAAGAATATCAACTAGGGGACATAGGTCGACCCATGACTAATTTTCATAAGTGCCAAATTACATCCCGACTTTGAAGAGAAGTTAGCAGCTCTCCTGAGGGAATATAAAGATTACTTTACTTGGACATATGATGAGATGATAGGATTCAACCTATTTAAGCAACATTTAAGAAGAATGTCAGCACTGGTGGAGGAATTAATTAAGCAAGAGATTGAGAGGTTAATAAAAGTAGGGTTCATCTAACCTATGTTGTATACAGAATGGCTTTCCAATATTGTCTCGGTGATAAAAGAGAATGGAAAGTTGAAAATATGTGTGGACTTCAAAATTTTGAACACTGTAACTCCCAAGGATGAATATCCCACTCTCGTTGTTGATATACTTATAGATTTAGCTACTATAAATGCCATCCTAAGTTTTATGGATGGACACTTGGGCTATAATCAGATAAAGATCACCAAAGAAGATGTTAGTAAAATAATTTTTAGGTGTCCTAGACCAGTTGGGGCATATGAATGGGTTATGATGCCTTTTGGCTTGAAGAATGCTTGGGCTACATATCAAAGAGCAATGAACGCTATCTTTCATAATTTTTTTAGGAAAATTCATGAAAATATATTGATGATGTAGTGGTTCGGTCCTAGCAAGAGGAGCAAAACCTGGCTGACTTAAGGCAATCTTTTAAAAGATTGAGACAGTATCAACTCAAGATGAATCCCATTAAGGGTGCTTTCAGGGTATCAGCTAGCAATTTCTTAGGTTTCTTAGTTTATCAATGAGGGGTGGAAATCGATAAAAACAAAGCTAGGGCGATCCTAGAGACACCTCCCCCGAAAACCAAGAAAGAATTACAAAAATTGATAAGGCAAATTAACTTCTTAAGGAGATTCATCTTTAATATAGTAGGAAAAATTTAGCCTTGGAGGCCATGGTTACGAGTTATGCGTGTGTGTAAAGTGTGCAAGAAAGATTTAATATTAACCCTAGTCTCTAGTGCTTAGTATAGTGAATAGGGTGCCAAACATAGGGAATCGAGGTTTGTACTTGTTAGATACCTATTAAGACGGATAGGCATGCATATAAATGATATTGATTTATTAACTAACTAGCACACTAGTAAATAAATGTAAATAAACAATATGAATAAAGAGTTAGTATTACATATCAGAAATAGTTATGCAAGGATATATGAATTCATAATTGAAAAGATGGCTTAGAGTTTCTACATGTAATTCTCATTGTCATACAAAAGTGTTATCATTTAGAGTTTGCAAGCATTCTCATGTCAATGCAAAGGTAAACAATAACCATATAAATATGACAATCCTAGATTCCCTTAAAGGATGTTGCTTATCTCTAAATCAATCTTATGCTTTGAGTAATTCATATTGATTTCCACTAACTTGTCCTAATTTCATTATGAACAAATTGTTTACAAAGTTCTATATGGTGATCAAACATACAAAACTAATTCATGCCAATAAGAATTAAATCATTTTCATCAAATATATAAAACTATTTCATCATTGCAAACCTAATAACACAGCTACCCTAAGAACATGATATTATGCATCAAATGAACATTCAAAGCATTCATAATGAACAAATAATTAAATAAGAGAAAGTAAGATGAAATAGATATAGAAAACTCCTTTATTCCTTAGAAAATTACTTAAACAATGTTGAATACTTCAATCTCTCAAAGTTTCTATGCAAAGGACACTTGATACAATAAGAACCAAGGCTTAATCTAAAGTGTTTATAAGATTTTTGGAGAAATAAAAAGATAACTAAATGATCTTTAGTTGATCTCCAATTGATAACTAAATGATGTCTAAAACACTATAAAAAAAAAGGTATTTATAAACCTAAGGTGCCTCAAGAAGTGCCTCTTCCAAATGGGTGTCAAAATGAACATGTGTGTTGAAGAAGTGCAGAAACTACTCATCACAGGGGGCACGACTCATGACCATTGGCTATTGTCACGACTCATGACATACTCATGACCAGAGGGCTGGCTTGCTCATGACATTTAGGCATGAGTGGTGACCATGGGCTACTGTCATGACTCGTGACCCTTGGCTACTAGTCTTGACAGCCTTGGTTACTCAGTTTTCTCTTATTTTTGCTCCAATCTCTTGTTCTTGATTCTTTTAAGTCCATAGCTTCCATTTCCATCAAAAGTCATTCTTAACACCTAAATTACCTATATCACTCAACAAACAATTAAAGGCGCCATTTTACATTTTTTTTAAAAAAAATATGCAAAAGTAAGCATGCATTCATTCAATATTAAGTAAATGTTCATTAGAAAGCTCAACCTATTTGCATCACATTAGTTGTTGCTTAAAGGAAATAAGGGCTTCATATGGATAATGGAGCATCAGGTAGTGTTTGATGAAATAAAGGTCTATTTGACTAAGTTTCATGTGATGACTCCTACTGAGCCAAAGGAGCCCTTGGTGTTGTATATATCGACTTCAGATGATACAATAGGGAGTGTGTTAGCCTAAGAGCAAGGGGATAAGAGAGGGAAATTCATAGAAGCTTAATAGATACAAAGACAAGGTATACACAAATTGAGAAGCTAGGGTGTGCCTTGTATTTTTCTTGCACTAAGCTCAAATACTACATTCTTCCAGTGGTAATGGTGATAAGCCAAACTGATATGATGAAGTATATTCTATCAAGACCATATTTTAGAAACAAGATTGGGAAGTGGGCAGTAGAGCCTCAGAGTTCCATCTTCAATATATCCCACTAAAAGATGTGAAGGGTCAAGCCTTACTCGATTTTCTAGCTCACCACCCCAACAAGGATATCCTAGAGAAAAAAGTGAATTGTATAACACAGGGATTTGCATGGGAGTTGTGGTGGTGAAAAAACATCAACATCGGCAAGGGCAGGGATTGTATTAACTTCATCAGGGGGCATCACCATAAATCTTAGGTTTGTCCTTGGATTCCCATCCTTCAACAATCAGGTGGGCTACAACGTGTTGATCATAGGGATGGAAATTTTGGCTAAGGTTGGGGAATGGTCACTAGACATCAGGGTTGACTTACTATTATTAATTGATCGTTTAACATGAGAGTACAAGTCTAAGGCAACAGTTCTTCAACCCTATTGTAACAAAGCAATGCATTTATTGAAGGCCTTTAAACATGTTTCCTTATAATATTCTACTAGGGCTTCCAATGAAGAAGCAAATACGATGGCATAGGAGGTATTAGGCTATCTCCAATGGTTTGGGGAAATCTCATTAGAATATAGGCCAATTTCAGTTTTATGCTCTAAGGGAATCAACCAGCTTCAAAAGTAAGTAAAAAAGCACTTAGGGATATTTGCTATAGATGTAACATAAGATTGGAGAAAGCCCTTGGTGGAATTCTTACAAAATCCTTTTATAGATTCTGACCATCAAACCAAACTTCTTGCCCCCAAATTTTGGCATGATGAAGGTATTTTGTATAGAAAGTATCAAGACCAACTTTTGTTATGCCTCAGCCTGAAAAAAGCAATGCTAGACCTGGCCAAGGTACATGGAGGGGAGGCAGGAGCTCATCAAGCAGGAAGATTAATGAGGCAGATATTATAGTAACATGGCTAATGATGGCCAAAAAGGGAAAAGGATTACATAGATTATGCCAATGGTTTTGATGCCAGTCAGAAACATGGCCTTATTCAGATCTTTCCAGCAATAGAGCTTCATTCAATCCTCATGCCTTGGACCTTCAGAGGATGGGCTAAGGATATCATAGGAAATATCTATCCCCCATCCTTCCAGAGCTATTGTATTATTTTAGTAGCCATAGATTATTTTTAAATGTAGGTAGAAGCTGTCCCCTTAAGAAATGTCACACAGAAGGTTGTGATTGGGTACATTAAAAAGTATCATTATTCATGCCATCCTTCCTCAGATGATAAAAACATATTAAGGAAAATATTCACAGGTGAAGTAGTTAAGATGTTCTATAATGAATATGAGATAAAGCTGTTATGCTCAACCCGCTTCCACCCCCCCCCCCCTATCCCCTATTATGCAAATGGGCAAGCTAAGGCTACTAATAAGGTGATCAAGGGGATTATCTAGAAAAGGGTGGACAGGAACCCTTGAAGTGGAACAAACTTCTAGGACATACCCTTTGGGCTGTAAGGAAAAGTATTAAGATAAAAACATGTGCCACTCTATTCAAACTCACCAATTGGTATGATGCCATGATTTCTGATGAACTCAAAGTTAAGTCCACTAGGAGAAAACATCAAATCACTCTAGATGAATATGAAGAAGCTATGTATAAGGATCTGGATGAAATAGACTATGTTAGGATAACATCCCTAAACAGAATGCAAGTTCAAAAGAAAAGAGATGAAACGGCATACAATAAGTATGTTCAGACTAAGGCATTCAAAGTTGGGGATTTAGTGTGGAAAGCTATCTTACCACTTAGGGAAAAACAACCTCATTTGGCAAAATGGTCTATAAAATGGGAAGGATTAGCTTATTATATATATTGCAAATAAAGGAAACATTTTATTCAAAATTATAAAGGCAAACATAAATAAAGCATTCATAAGGGATTCATTCACATGTTAAAGCAGACTTAAAATCATTCAAAGAATAAGAATCGGCCCCGTGGATGATAAAATATGAAGTTTCCCATTCAACGGAATTATTCAAAAATTACATAAATTTATAAGCATGAAAAAATAAGGGTTCAGCTGAGAGCCATAAAGAGTTGATCCAAAGTCAACTGTATGGTCTCCTCCATAGCTTTATCCTTCTCAACTTCCTTCTTCAAGGTAGCCAGCTTCTCGAGCACTACTTTAATGCAGATCTTGGTGTCTTCACCCTCCTTGTTGATACATTAAGCCTCGACCTGAGCCTTAGACCTTTTCTCCTGAAGCTTAGCCAACTCCTCCTTCTTAGCAGCCAGCTACCTGTCTAGTGCTCTGATGGTCTTGTTGACGGGCTCCATTTTCTTACCAAGGGTCTTGTAGCCTTCAACATGAGACTTACCATATTCCTAAAAGAAATTAAGGTTTGCTTGGTGTTGGTTAAGTCTAACCTTGTAGTTAGAGAGCTGCCCCTGCCCGGTCTTATAATGTTGTAATTAGAGACCAGCTGATCCATCTTCTTAAGGAACTCGTCGATGAAAGATTTCTGACCAACAGACACATGGGCCTCGGTATCATGGTCAGATAAGAACTTGAGACTCTTGTGCTCTTCCTTGCAAGCAGTCTCTTTAAGCAGCAACAATAGTCCCTTAGTTGTCGTCGTCAAGAGAGACTTTTTGCACTCCTCTATCTCCTTAGAGAGATTAGCAAGAATAAGAAAGGGGCAAGGCTGACAGCTTGGGAATTCTGGCCTCGATCAAAGTCTTCAGACTCTAAGTTGGAAAAGAAGCCATCAAGGTCTTCCAACTCCTCATCCTACGAGAAAGGGAGTTAGTATATGACTAAAAAAAAGGGTAAGTTCAAAAACCAAAGTTAGAAGGGTTACCTCATTAGAAGTAGACACAAATGAGACCTTAGCTAGAGAAGCTCTTGGATTAAAGCTTTTGGCCACATCTGGTAGATCCTGCACCTCAATCAGATCGATATGGCAGGATTCTCTTTCTCATCTGCCAGATGCTGGGACAAGCTCTTGGAGTGGCTCCTCGGGGAAGGATAGGATGCATCCCTAAGAAGAGAAGGCTCTATCGATTTGGAGTAGCTATTGGAGGCTTCATTCTTCGAGAAGCTCTTTGATTAGGACCTGTGCTTAGAGGCCGCTAAATATCTCGTCGAGGGAGACTGCTCGGTAGTGGTAGAAGGGTTGGAGACAGTAGATGTCCCGCTATAATTTAGTAAACTAATCTTTATTTTCTGTAAGAGCAAAAGCAAGGGTTAAAAAATAAGATCGATGAGGGGAAGGAGAAGAAATTTAAGATACTTACACCTAGTTTAGCTTTCTTTAGGGGCTGCTCTAGAATCTCAGTCTCTAGAGCCTTTTTGATCAGAAATGAGGCTTGGTCGATAAGCATATGAATGACAACTGCATGACAAAGGAAAAAGTTAGTGAAAATTCTAAAGGTAATGACCAAAGTACAAAGGCATGGATAAAAGTTATAGGATTGCTATGACTCGAGGTACTGAGTGGTATAAAATCTAGTAAAAGTCATATGATTGGAAGGGTATCTTATTCTCTCAAGAATAGGGTCTGCCACCCAAAG
The DNA here is from genome assembly GCA_948294925.1 of Codiaeum variegatum. Taxonomy (NCBI): domain Eukaryota; kingdom Viridiplantae; phylum Streptophyta; class Magnoliopsida; order Malpighiales; family Euphorbiaceae; genus Codiaeum; species Codiaeum variegatum. The sequence continues at coordinate 9,388 of CAOJBK015129324.1, forward strand.
GGGGCAGGTGAAGGTTTTGGCCAGTTGATTGGACGGAGTTTTATTTGGAACCAATGGTCTAACATTTGAAAATTGGGATCGATTTTTTCCCTTGGCTTTGAGTTTTTCATTTACATGGTTTCTGAACGCCGCTTCTTGTTTGTCTCGAGTAAAGGTAACGACTAGGAGTGAGCAAAATTGAACTGAAATAAAACAAATTTTTCAATTCGATTTAGTTTGTTCAGTTCGATTTTAATTTTTGAAAATCGAAATTATTTTGATTCAGTTCGATTTTGGAAAAAAAATTCGGTTCAAACCGAACCGAAATTTTATTACTATATATTAAAATTAATATTATTTATAGTTTTTTTTTTAAAAAAAAATTATTAGGATAAATTACTAAATTTGTATTACATTTATATTTAATATCTTAACAATTCTATAAATAATAATATTTGGGTATAAAATCTATAATTTTTATTAAGATATTACTTAATTATATAAAAAAAATTGGTGTAAAAAATATTTCGGTTAAAAATCGAACCGAAATGAAAAAATTTTGATTATGTTCGATTTGTTAAAAAATTGAAATTTTAATTTTCAGTTTATTCGATTCGATTCGGTTTTGAACCGAACCGACCGAATGCTCACCCCTAATTACATTAGCAGTAATAAGTCACCCTGAAAGAAAA
>CAOJBK015130752.1:0-13790 GCA_948294925.1 Codiaeum variegatum
TAATTTATATATATCTAGAGATATATATATATATATATATATATATTTGATTTTAATTTAAATATTTACCTATTCTCATTTATTTCGAACATTTTCAATTTTCATTTATTCTCATCTAATTAAGTTTGAAAAATTTTTTAAAATAAATTTTGAAATTGATTAAACATATTTTACTAAATCAATGAATTTTTCAAAACTATTGAATAATTAATTTTAAAATATACTCATAATAATTAATTATATAATTTTTAAAATTTTTATATATTAACTTATCTGATAGGAATCTAGATTAGAGTCAGTGTGCCAAACCCCACAAATTTCTAAACTAAGAGGCACATGCCCATGGGAAACTCAACCCACTAGTTGAGGGAGCCATATACTAGACATAGAGGAGTGAGGATGCCTCTTAAAGTACTAAGTCAGAGTCTGACCTCTCCTCCAAGTGATCATACGAGGTCCGGAGAAAATAATGCCAAAATAGTCCAACTACCTAAAGTACACACCTGGACACATCTATGTCAGGGATCTGCCCTTCAAGCACCATAAAATCAACAAAAGTTCCTTTTGGAACCGACAACAAAGGTCGAACTTAGTGGATACACCATCTTTTATACACATCTATGAGGCCTGCACGTGCGAATATGTGTGGTTGGCACGTGTGTCGGGATCGTGATTTGATTTTCGGTCGATATATTGATAGAAATCTTGTGAATTTCGGGAAAATTGTTCAAGTTGATATTATAACCGTCCGCAATGGAGGCGATACTGGCTCGGGCGTTAGAGTACACGCTCAAGTACTGGCTCAAATCTTTCTCTAGAGATCAGTTAAAGCTTCAAGGACGTACAGTACAGCTTTCAAATTTAGGTATTTGCTTAATCATGGAATTTGCAATTTTTTCTTTCGTTTCCGTTTGAAGTTTCACTTTAGTTAATTAATTATCGTGGCCTTGTAGATTGAAGAGGAAAAAAAAAGCTGATTTTTTTTTTTTTTAATTTAGATATTAATGGAGATGCTTTGCATGCGAGTATGGGATTGCCACCGGCATTGAATGTAACCAAGGCAAAAGTGGGCAAATTCGAGATAATTGTTAGTATTATAATCATTATTTCCTGTGAATTTACTATATTGTTCTGCATTTACGTTAATGTATTGTGAATTTTGGAGAGATTTTTTTTTTGCCAGTAGAATTTTGGAGCGATTGATCGTGAAATAAGTTGCATGCTTAATCAGCTTAGCTTATTTGAGTTAAGTAGTAATATTTTTATTAATTGTTTCTCGATTGAATGGTTGTCAGTTAGTAAAATGGAACCATGTATTGACATTGTTAGGGATTTCCAATGGAAATGCTTAAACTTAAGGTTGAAATTCTCTGGGTTTTATTCCATTTCTATGTTGCATTTTCTTAAAAAATTTAGTTAATTGCTGCTTTGCATCGATTGTATTTTTCTTCAGCTTCCCTATGTCAGTAATGTGCAAGTAGAACCAATTGTTATACAAATTGATAGGCTTGATTTGGTTCTGGAGGAAAATGATAATTTGGCTGCACGTAGCAGCTCCAACAGGTATTTTTACTTCATCCTCAATTAGTTATAGAGTGATGTTTGTACTTGAAACTATTAGTGATTGATTATTGCTTTTTCACTCTCGCAGTACCCAGTCATCTCCTGCCTCAAGTAAAGCCAGTGGCTATGGATTTGCTGATAAGGTTAAGCGGTATCTTGGTTGCAGTTGCATTTAGCCTTTAGTAATGATTCTAATTAGCCTCTGGAAACTAGATTCCTTTCTAAACTCCATTGCCTCCACCATTCCCACCCAAAAAGGGGAACCTTTACTTTCTTGAACTCTAAAATTGAATAAGGATATGTAGAGGTTTCTTTTTTAAATATAGCATTTATTTTCAATCTCAAATTTCTTGCTGGAGAATTTAATTGCGAGGAAGCCTGATGAGGCAGCAGCCAAGCAAAATGTTCTGAGGTCCTAAAACATGGATTTGCTTTGAATAACTCGACTAGCATCAGCTATATGCATACATAGCTTTCTTTGTATCACAAGTTGTATGAACTTAGGTAGTCCTTGTCAATATGAAAAGAAAAAAAGACTGGTCTTGTTGTGACCAGAGCTTAATTCTTTCTGGCTACCCAATATGACTTGGCATTCTAGTCTTTTTGTTAATTATAAGCTAAGGGTGCAAATATTAGATATAAAATGTGCCTTTGAATTCCAGATTGCAGACGGAATGTCAATTCAGATTAGCACTGTCAATCTTCTACTTGAAACACGTGGGGGTGCTCGACGTGAGGGTGGTGCTGCCTGGTAAAGTGTTATGGTTCCATCAACTTTATATTGAGATCCAGTAAAATAATTACCTGTTGGTGTCAATTGTCGTTTATTTTAGCTTGTTTGTTCTTAATGAATTACATGAAAATTTTTTGAAATTCATTTGTAAATCAATAGTCTGCACTTTTCTTCCCTGGTACTCATTAATTTTATTGAATTGGTAATGCTTTAATCAGGTCCTTTGAAATATGGTGGAAAATGAAAATTTGGTGACTTTACATAAATGCTATACTTCCTAGTTAAGAAACCAAAAGCGAGGAGTCATTATTTTACCTGAAAAAGCAATGAGTCATTTACAAATGAATTTCATTGAAAATTTTCATTTAGGCATGAAATGAATTCCACATTCATTTGATCCAAACATAGTCTAAAATTTGTATGTGGCTTCATAAATTGGTCATTATGCTCTTTCTTTACATTTGATTTTCTCTACTCCACTAAGCAATATTACTGATTTCACTAGGATGTTACATAGTGCTGTAATTAAGCTGAGTGGAGTATCATGATAATCATTTTTTATTTGTTTTATTAGTTTCAAGCTCGAGCCTACATTGAGCTCAAATGTTGTTCAAGCTTGGTTCATTAATTTCTCAAATGAGCTCATGTTTGTTTAGAAGTTTCATTGAAGATGAAAAAAGTTTAGTTATTGTTTTTTTTAATGAGAATTGCATTTTTATCTAAAGAATGTGCATTGAGCTTATAAGCTTTTAAGATTGTTCATTAAAATGAATCAAAGATTAAAATTGTGATATTTTTGGTTTATGAACTCCCGTGAGTATCTCATAGGACAAAGTTTTGCTGCTTTGGTTGTTTTAAAACTAGATTTATGTTTCAAAGATGTCAAATGGTCCCAGAAAACATCTGATAATTTTATTTGAGTGAGCATTTAAATTTAAGTTGGTAAATATGTTACTTCACCTTTTGTGGATGTTATCACCAGCAATCATCTATCTCCAGGGCATCACCTATGGCATCTATCACCATTCGGAACCTCTTATTGTATACCACAAATGAAAATTGGCAGGTAATTTGACTATATCTCAATCTCGATAGCTTTTTTTTTTAGTTCAAGTACTTACCCAATTTATTTTGCAGGTTGTAAATCTTAAGGAAGCACGTGACTTCTCAAATAACAAAGGGTTTATATATGTTTTCAAGGTAACACACAAGCTCTTGATTATCCTATGATGTGTCACACATCACCTGTGCTTGGCTAGATTTTCTACAACATTAATTTCTTTGTGAATGAGGACAGGTCCTTGTCCATTAGTTATTTTTATGAAATAGATATTGGTGCTAAATTCTTTCTTTTGCAGAAACTTGAATGGGAGTCTTTGTCAATTGATCTCTTGCCTCATCCTGATATGTTTGCCGATGCCAGTTTGGCACGTTCTCAAGTTGGTTCAACTCATAGAGATGATGATGGGGCAAAGCGAGTTTTCTTTGGTGGAGAACGTTTTTTGGAAGGGATATCCGGAGAAGCTCATGTAATGCAAATTTAAATTTCAGCTCAATTCTTGATGATTTTTTGCTTTGTTTTGGACAATGCAGAAATGATCAAGAGCCTTGCTTGGTTTTTTCTAGGGCATGTAATCCTAGGTATGTGCTCACTTCCTAATTTGTCTCAGATCACAGTACAGAGGACTGAACTAAACAATCCCCTAGGGCTTGAGGTTCAGTTACACATTACAGAAGCTGTTTGTCCTGCACTAAGTGAACCAGGTACAAGTGTTTTCTTGTGACCACTACCTCTGTTCTGATATTATGATACATGGAATAAATGTGACTAGCACTTTACTAACTTTATATGTCCAGGACTTCGTGCACTTCTCCGCTTCATGACAGGATTATATGTATGCCTTAATAGAGGAGATGTGGATCTAAAGGCTCAGCAGGTTTCAAGCTGCCCAATTTTATCCTTAAGATCAGCTGTTTCATTTTTTTTTCCTAACTATCATGGATGAATCTCAACTAAGAACCCATATTGTCTTCTGTCTCTATTTTTCTATGTGTGATTTTTAGCAGCGATCTACTGAAGCAGCAGGGCGCTCACTAGTTTCTACTCTTGTAGATCACATATTTTTTTGCATCAGAGATGCTGGTTAGTGTGAATTATATATGAACTATATCAATTTTATATTCAAATCTATTCTTTTTTTTTCCTGCTTCTCTTTACAAAGTGCATTTTATAAGAGCAAATTATCTTATGTAGTGGATATTTATCCTTGTACCTCAATTGTGTGTGCCCCACAGCTGAGACGACTCTTTTCATGTGGTTTAGATGTACTTTTGGGGCGGGTTTCAACTATAGCCTAAGATATTTCTCTTCTGCTAGATTGCCTTTTTTCTGAATTGGAAATTTGCTTACATACTGCAGACTTCCAGCTTGAACTTTTGATGCAGTCCCTTTTCTTTTCCCGGGTACGGTCCCATAACATAAATATGAAGTTTTTAATAACATAAGTAGAATGTCACTTCAATAATCAAGTTTTTTTTTATCGAATAACATAATATGTCACTTTAATAATCAAGTTTTTTTTTTTCTAGTATTGTCTTTTATAAGGATCTATCATATGATAACTAGCGACTAAATATTCAATTTTATAACAGCATTTAATTACTTAATCCAAAATTTTGTTAGAAGAAGCAATGACATCTCAAGTGACCTAAGAGTGAGTATTACTTGTTTAGAATGTCTTTTTTCTTAAATGGTTAACCCTCACAACAGTCAATGTGATGGAAGAAAGAGAAATCTACATTAGTCATTGAGCTTTATGAGAAGATAATGAGGTTTAATTACTCATTTTTGCATGATTTCACTCCCTTGAATCTTTTGTGAGAGATTCAAAGCCTTAAATTTTAAATGTAGAAATGCCAACTTGGACCGTGGAACTTCCATTTTGTTGAGTTCCAATGGTCTTGATTGTTGGCAATTTGCATAAATCTCTTGATTAATTTGCATGTGGTGCATATAGGAGCACAGAGATCCTTCAGTGTTTTAGACCATTAGTTCAGATGTATTTCTGCCAAAGGTTATTTGTTGATGTGATTCAATCTTATGCTGGGATGTTTTCTTCTAGGCAACAGTTTCTGATGGAGAAATTGCTCATAACTTGACTAGGGTTATGATTGGTGGACTGTTCTTAAGGTAAACTTCATTTCTGCTCTTTTTAGAGGTTGTTGCTACTAAATCTTCTCCTCAACTCATTCACCATCCTTTTTGGCGATGCATCTTTAAATCGTTGTTTGTTAGCGTGATAGCATTTATGCATATGGCATTCCTTTGTTCTAGGATGCAGGGGTAGTTGCCACATACTATTACCAATTTGGTCAGCCTCCCCCTCCCTCTCCCTCTCCCTCTTTGGCTTTTTATTCTCTTTTTTTTTCTTCCTCTTGGGTTTGTGAAGGGTGATGTGAAATTGGATCTAATAGTTATATTGTTGAATTTGTATGGAATGACCAAAATGAAACCATATAGGGAAATTTGAGCATAAGAGTAATGATTCTTCAAAGTGCTTGTATTTCAATTAGATACTATGTATGCTGATCTAAACATATTGGCCACTTTATTTTAGGTTTTGGTGGTACCAGTGCAGTAGATATTTATTTATCATGTAACTTGCTTTTAATTACCATGTGAATTGCTGAGTGCAGGGACACCTTTTCACACCCTCCTTGTACTTTAGTGCAACCATCCATGGAGGCTGTCACAGAAAGTGCTGTGCAGATTCCTGAATTTGGTATTATTTAACCTTGTTTTTTATATTCAATCCAGTGAATATGGATTAGTTTGAGCAATTTTCATTGAAGTTGTCACTATATCAGTTTGTGGCTATCAAATTTCAATTGATCCATGCAAAATCTCTTTGAGCATCAATTATATGTTAGTTACAACTGTCTGAAGTTAAATAAGTTCCATAGTTTTAGTATGACCAGTTGAAATTTGATGATCATTAAACTCATTTGGTGATAATTTCTGAAGCTGTTAGTGAACCCAATGAATGTCTAATTGGTCAATTGTTTTAACAGCTAAGGATTTTTGCCCACCAATATATCCTCTGGAAGACCACCAGTGGCAGTTAAGTGTATGCATTCCTTTGATATGCCTTCATTCACTTCAAGTCAAGCCTTCTCCTGTCCCACCATCTTTTGCTTCAGAAACAGTTATTGCTTGCCAGCCTCTTATGGTATTAGTTAACAATCTCAGTTTACGACCTTTTTTTATCCCTTTATACTTGGGCTTAATCTCTGTTGTTCTTTTATTTGCTCAGGTTCATCTTCAGGAAGAATCATGTTTGAGAATATCATCCTTCTTAGCTGATGGAATTGTTGTCAGTCCTGGTGATGTTCTGCCTGATTTTTCAGTGAACTCCCTCAAGTTCATGCTCAAGGAATTAGATGTCACTGTTCCATTGGACAAGAGTAAATCAGCTAGTCCAGCTGATGACATGAAAAATACTATTCAGAATTCCTTTACTGGAGCAAGACTTCACTTTGAAAACTTGTTCTTCTCAGAGTCACCTTCCCTAAAACTCAGCCTTCTAAATTTGGAGAAGGATCCTGCTTGCTTCTGTTTGTGGCAGGGTCAACCTATTGATGCTAGCCAGAAGAAATGGACTTCTGGTGCATCACACCTTGGTTTGTCTCTGGAAACATCTGCTAGCTCTACTGGGCAACTGAGTTCTCATGGGTTGGCATCAGGTTTGTGGAGATGTGTTGAGCTAAAAGATGTTTCCATTGAGGTAGCAATGGTAACTGCTGATGGAAGTCCATTGACGATTGTTCCTCCTCCTGGAGGTATTGTCAGAGTAGGCGTTGCTTGCCAACAGTATTTGTCCAACACTTCTGTTGAGCAGTTATTTTTTGTACTGGATCTTTATGCTTACTTTGGTAGTGTCGGTGAAAAGATCACCTCTGCTGGAAAAAATAGGAAACAAAAGAGAAGCGGGAATGAATCTCCAGGTGGTAGGCTAATGGATAAGGTTCCCTGTGATACTGCAGTAAGCTTAGCAGTGAAGGGACATCAGCTTAGATTTCTAGAATCTTCTGCCGCCGAGATTGAGGGAATGCCACTGGTCCAGTTTATTGGAGAAGATCTTTTCATAAAAGTTGCCCATAGAACTCTTGGAGGTGCTATTGCCGTTTCATCCAGTTTATACTGGCAGAATGTTGAGGTGGACTGCGTAGAGACTGAGGGAAGCTTGGCACGTGGAAATGGTACAGTTATAGCTTCTGTTGAGAATGGTTTTAAGGTGTCCACCAATGGCTATCCTCAATTAAGAGCTGTCTTTTGGGTGCATAATCCTAGGAAACATCTACAAAATGGTATTGCTCATGCAAATCCATTTCTGGATGTTAATATAGTAAATGTGATTCCATTTAGTGAACTTGATAAAGAATGCCATAGTGTAAGTGTATCAGCCTGTATTTCTGGCATTCGCCTTGGTGGTGGAATGAACTATGCTGAGGCCCTTCTTCATCGATTTGGAATACTCGGGCCTGACGGTGGTCCTAGTAAAGGGCTTTCTAAAGGATTAAAGAATTTATCAACTGGGCCTCTGTCAAAACTTTTCAAACCATCTCCCCTCACACTTGATGATTTAGGAGAAGGTATATGATAGGAAATATTTGTTTAAATGGTTTATTTATTTATGCATGTGGAGTTGTTCCGAAGTTTCTACATCAGTGGCATTCTTCCCAGATTTTCTGTTTTTCTGCAGATACCACTTCAGAGAATGTTAAAGATGGTGGATTTCTGAATTTGGAGATGCCAGATGATGTGGATGTATGTGTAGAATTCAAAGATTGGTTATTTGCCCTTGAAGGTGTACACGAGATTGCAGAAAGGTGGCAGTTTGACAACCATGAAGATGTGCACAGAGAAGAGAGGTGCTGGCACACAACTTTTCAAAATTTAATAGTAAAAGCAAAAAATATACCAAGGCATGAGCTGAATGGCAAAGGAAAATCTCATGGAAGATGGAAATATCCTGTGGAATCGGTCATTGTAAGGGTCACCTTTTCTCCTATGTATTCCTGTATTTTTATCTTAGGGAATTAATCAATCATAGTAGTGTTGGTGCAGAAGCATTAAATGCATTACTGAGAGAATATTGTTGCATGATTTGGTATATTGCCTTAGCAGACATACTTTACTTGAAAAGAACATAAATTTTCAACACCTTCTACAAGGATCTTCTTTTGAAACCTAACATTATAGTCCAGGCAGTATGATAGGTAATTATAGGTTGACAATATCAGGGCATGCACATATTTGGAAGTTTCAGTACAGGTGGTTGTTTATTGGAGGATATCTCTAGTGTCATTAATTGAAATCAGATGGCTTGATGGGAAGGGGCCACTTGCCATTAAGTTTTAAACTCAGTTGTTCAGATAGCAATTTTGTGTGGTTTATTCAACAATATTACTCTTTTGTCAATGCTTGAGGTTTTAGTTTCTTTGTCAAGTTAACAAGATCAAGAGAGTTTCATCTTTAGTCATGGACTTATAATTATCTTCACCTTATTCTCTGCTTAATAATGTATTGCATGAGGTGCTTGTAGGTTGGTGTGGAAGGTTTACAAATCTTGAAGCCAATGGGACAAGAGGACATTTCTCTATCTGAGAATGGGATGAAACAAGCTGTTGAGACTGGAGGGATAAATCTTGAAGCTCGCATGGTGATATCAAAGGAAAATGTTGATGATGAAATAGCTATATGGATAGTGGAAAACGTGAAATTTTCTATTAAGCAACCGGTAACGAGAATAGGACTTTCCAACTTTTTGTTAGTGCCTTCTATTGGTCTGGAAACTTTCTGCATGAAAATAATTTTATGTTATAGATTGAGGCTGTTGTGACCAAAGATGAGCTTGAGCACCTTGTTTGGTTGTGCAAGTCCGAAGCTGATGCAATGGGTCGAATAGCTGCTGGGATCCTGAAGCTACTCAAACTTGAGCGTTCCATTGGCCAGGCAACCCTAGATCAACTCAGCAACATTGGTATGGTTAACTGTCAAACCAATTCTAATTTTTTTGTTTGACCAATTTACTAGTTTAGATCTTCAAAAAAAAAAAAAGGATGGGTTGAAAACTTATTATGGTCTGAAGTTTAAACCAAACCATAGATTCCTATTCATGGTTAGAAAGACATTTTCATGTCTAACCAAAGTTTTAATGAAATATTGAATTCTATTCATACAGGCATCCTAAATAACTGATTTAAATTGTGCTTCTGCTGTCATACATATCACTGAAGAAGGGTTTCCTCAATTAGATATTTCACAACCTCCATAGTGTGGCCATCATGTCGTCTGTCATCTATTTAGCTTACATGATTAAATTTTTTAGAGTAGAATTGAATCATTTGATTAGCTGTCTCTTGGATTAAACTTCAAGCTTCTTCATAAATGTTGATGTGATCAGAGGTTCAATTTTATGACTTGCAGGAAGTGAAGGTTTTGACAAAATATTTTCCCCACAAAGGTTTAGCACTGGAAGTAGTCCTCGCAGTATTGGTTTGTTCCCCTCAAATGTGATTAATGAGATCCCCCAGACGACAATGGAAATGGCAGTAGCTTCACTTGAGGAAGCAATTTTGGATTCGCAGGCCAAATGTTCTGCCCTTATTACTGATATATCAGCATCAGAATCATCTGTACAGTACCTTGCCGATATCAAACAATTGAGACAGAAGCTCGAAAGCATGCAAAATTTGTTGAGGCAATTGCAGACTCAAATTTAAGTAATTTAAATGTACTTTGATTTGTTTTTTTTCCTGTATTTAAGATATAGAATTATAGCAGGTTTTGCCTTGTGGCCACGAGGAAGAAATGAAAGTCCATTTGTATTAAAACAAATTTTGTATCCTATAGATATAGCTAATGTTACAGTTCACAATTTAAATGTATTTTTATACTCTTGATTTTGTTTTAAATATGGCCCCATGTTATTTTAGGTTACACACTAATTAGCTTTCTAAGGCCAGAGGAATAATTATGATAACGTTGTTTTTTTATGTTAAACCCTGTTAATACAATAATTTAATAACAGTAAATTTACGGGAAAAAGAACAGGAGATATATCATGAAACAAATTTATGGCATACAACTTGGGTATAAAATTAAGAAGATGAAACTGCATCCCAACGCCAAATGGTTCCATCTTCACAGCAGCTGAGGATGGTGCTGCAACATGATATGGTTCCAATATTTAACAAATCTTTATGAATACATAAGGAGGTGAGAAATGAATATGGCCATTACCTGCCATCGAAGGACATTGCAGTCTGTCGAATAGGAGATTTGGATTGATTATGAGATAACCTGTTAGCAACAATATTAATAGTTAATGCCATTGTAAGTTTCTTTGATATAAAGGATAGATGAAGTGTAAAACAGACCTTGCAATGAGAACAGGGGGGCTACTTTGCAATTCCCAAACATAAATCTTCCCTTCTCTATTCCCTGTTAGATGGAATTTAGACAGGCTAAGCTCCTTAAGTAATTGAAACGAATAAGACTAGAATAGGAACTCATGTTCGCAAAACTCTGCTAAATAAAAAGCAAACGAAATTCATTCCAATTTTACCTATAGCAGCTGCATTATAATGAAAATCACAGGAAAACTTGATGAACCAAATATCACATTCAGGAACAGGGTATTTTTGGAGGATGTCAACACTACCCTACAAAACAAACATTTCCTGATATACATAAAAATGGCCAGCCATGAATTCTGTAAACAGAGGTCAATCCCAAAAAGAAATTTCAAACCTCCCCAGGAGACTGTTCCTTCATTTTCGGTTCCCACAGAACAATCTCATTGTCAACACTCTGCAATTGGGTAACACATATCAATCAAACATTTGGATGTATTTCTTACAATACAATTATGAATTTAATCAAATTTTCACTAGAAAGTATTTACTCAAATTGCAACTTTACAGGCAATGACAAGATAACCGCAGTTAGTCATGTAGCCACATTTTGATATATTTATTGAGTTCAGTTTCAGACAATAAAATGCCTTCATCATAAAGCAGGTCCCAAGAGAATCACCTTTGACAGAATAAAATCACCAAGCCATCGATTACAATCAACATAGTTTGAATGGACTGAAGCTATGAACACCTGCAAAGCAAAAAAAAAAAAGGAAATCCCATACAGTACAGGAAACACACTGTTGGTCACACATACTGAAATCAGAAAAGAAACTGCGACTCACAGGAAATTGTACATATTTTGTTGGGAATTTCGAAGGAAGATCTGACCATGTGAATGACTTCTCTACATATGTCCAAAACTCTACATATACGAAAAAATGGTGATGGTCAGTGGGTTACTCCATGAAACAGATTATAGCATTTACCCAAATAACTCCACAATCATATGAATCCTGTTCTTCTCTATTGCAAGGAAAATTTGAAGCAAGACCTTCTTGCATTTCTCCATTTCACTAAATTTATCTCACAATTGATACAGTTGATACTTTCTATTAGTCAAATTGGGCTACACTCAAAGGTCCAATGCTCATTTGTCTGTAAAAACTTGTAACTCGGTCTGGTTATAATGAGTAGCTCACCTTTCATTGACCAAATCTTAACAGTGTTGTCCATACCACAACTTGCAACCCTATATATGTCTGATGGATGGAAGTCCTACAAGAACCACAATAGCTGTAATTTAATTTTGGATTAACCTAAATAATGTGATAAACTACTAAAATTACCACACTCAAAACTTCATTGCGATGACCCCCAGCTCCAGCAAATATCAAAATGCAAATTCCAGTGTGAACATTCCATAGCCGAACTGATTCATCCTGATCCATTTTCAAGACTTTATCGGATAAGCAAATGCCAAAATGAACACATGAAAAAGAAAATGGTGCCACTGCCACTTACTTTGCTCGCGGAAACCACAAGTGAAGGTTTTAGGGGCTGAGTCCTGATTTCATTTATTGAGTCTCCATGGCCAACATAGCTCTGGATGCACACAAGATACAGCAACACAAACAAGGGATGAAATAGTTAACTAGTCTTTCACTTCTTGTATGTGTCATCTATTTGCAAGAGACAAAGTAGTCTAATTGTATTTTATTTTATGTTACTGAAACTGGAGAATGAAGCATATTGTTTGATATATAGACGCCATCCATCCAGTATCATGTCAAGTCCATTCATAGAGAAGTCCAAGAAATAAGATAAAAAATACCTGGTGTATCTTCTCATTGCTGGCATCAATGACACGGATAATACCATTGATTCCACCAGCTACAACAAATGGAGTACCATCAATATTGCATGCCCAGCTCACCGTATAAAAAGATTCATCCTTCTGATCTACAAAGCACATGGAAATTCCAAATGTCTTTTTAAGCACATTAGAACAAAATAATACCAGCAAAAAACAGAACAAAGCTTCCTTTTTCTTACATCCTCATCAACATATGATTGCAAAACCGCAATAACGCCCCCTTCCAGACATTGATAAACAGTCACCTGATAGAAAAACATAATCAAACTAAAATGGAAAAACAAAGAAAAGAAAAAAGCAGCACTCCCATCTAACAAACAAGTACGGACATTTTGGAACAGTTATTCGGTTGAATTGAACCATGAACAAGCTATAGAAGCAAAATCACTAAAACCCTAATTATCAATCAAAATGAAAGTGTATTATGGCAAAAAAATAACACTATTTAGAAAGTAATAATGACCAGACCCGGTTGCCGCCGACGGTGGCGAAGACGTTGAAGTAACGAGAGTCGATGAAGTTGAAAACGATGGCGTAAAGGGGACGTTTGCCCTCCTGAAGTCTGTTGGTGACTCTGTATTCTGTCTTCTTTGATGGGTTGAGTGAACCCACCACTGGCTCGTTCCCTAACGCGTTTCTCGCCATTTGAATGCACAATCGCAAAGACAGTTTCATATGTTCCTTTTTATTCATCAAATTTAAATTCACAACTTATCTCAAAAAAAATAATGATAAATAATTAATATGTTCCTTTTTATTCATCAAATTTAAATTCACAACTTATCTCAAAAAAAATAATGATAAATAATTAATTATAATTTTGGTACTTTTCAATTTTTACTAATAAGTTGTCTCAATTTTTTTTTTAGTTTAGTGTATCAATTTTTTAAAAATTATGAATTTTTTAATGTCGTATCAATTTTTTTAATATTAATTGATATTATTATTTTTATTTCAATTATTGATTAATATTCTAATTAGTTGTTAAAAAATTTAATTTAATAGATAAAATATGTCGAACATTTTTTTCATAAAAAATAAATATTTGATTTGATATGATGAAAACTCAACTCGACATAATTTTATTGTTAGAATAAATAATGATATTATTAAAATAACTCTTATTAAAAATTTCAGTGATAATTATAATTTATACATTTAAATTATTATACAATTAACTTAATGTGATTATTCACG
>CAOJBK015131173.1:0-10168 GCA_948294925.1 Codiaeum variegatum
CAAATAAATCAAATGCTATTTGACATGAAAAATAGCCAAGAATATGGGGTAAAATATAGGTATAAAAGCCAAATGTCAAACTCTCCCACACTTGGACCTTTGCTTGTCATCAATCAAAACTTACTCACAGTAAAACAGAGATAAATAATCGTCCCTCTAAACTTGAAAAACACAAGTTAGGTAATCACTCATAAAGGTATTTAATTTTCACTATTGTTTGGTTTGTTAACTAAAAAAAAAGCTATTATTTTTGAAATCCATGAAGGTATTATTCACACAACCTAGCTCCAAGGCATCTAAGTCACAACATTAAGCACCTAGTTCCAAAAAAAAAAACACTAATTAAGTATTAAAAGCTATACTTTTCCCTTATACACTCAATCAAAATTTCTTGAAAAACATTTTAACATTTTAGCATGTAACAATCACAATTTTTTTATCTTTTTAAAGGGACTGACTTAGCTAAATCTGCCACTTTCCTTTTTATGCAAAGGTAAGGGTTTATGGCACCGACCCCTCAGTTACTCAACTAGTCACATTTTTTTCAGCCAGTTACTAGCAATATTCATGGTTTCGACTTTTGATATTGCTTCTCATAATAAAAAACCAGCAAATCACTTATCTTTATTGTACCATTCATGAACAAAATATAACACTTACAACATGAAAATAGGGTATTCTAGTTAATTCTTATTTCCTACAAAGACAAGTACACTCCTTAACATTTATTGCACAATTTATGATTTCGACTTTTGATATTGCTTTGCATAACAAGGAACCAGCAAATCACTTATCATTATTGTATAATTCATGAACAAAGTATAACACATACAACATGACAGTAGGGTATTCTACTTAATTCTTATTTCCTATAAAAACAAGTACCCTCCTTAACATCTATTGTATAAGTACCCCTATTTTATGTCACCTCAAATCCTACCTCCCCATTCCATATAACACTCCAATGTCTAATATGTATATAGATATCCATGATTTTCTTCCTAATCCTCGTCCCAAAATTACCAATCCACTTAAATACTATGTCTATATTTGTATGCAAACTTTGTAAATCAATCTCCTAATATCCTCAAGCATAGATATTACATTCTTACACCTAGCTTTTATTATCTCTCCATTAAAAGCTTAATTAAATTATTATCTATTATGCCACACTTTACCTTAGAAGTGAAATAAGCCTTGCACCAATGCATTAGATGAGTGGTTTATATATCCTTAAAGCCCTTAGGTAACAAGTTCTTCATCTCATCTATATGAGTCTCAAAATTTGGCATGTTTTTAGCCTTGGATCACATCCACTATAACTTTTGTAGCTTCACACTCCTCCCTTACTTCTTCCTTCAGTTTGTATAGAGGTGCTTACTATAACAATTATGCTCTGCTTGTGGAAGGAAATCATGGTTACTTTAAGAAGACCCTGCACACAAAATGTAATTAGTTAATAACCATAACATGTAAGCTAAACAATGCTCATATGCAAGGAATTTTTACCTTTTGTTGGTCAGTTACAATGACCCAACCTATTCCATCTCTTAAATTCAAAGCCTTCTTCAATTCTTAGATAAACCACACCTGCGTAACCATTTTTTCTTACTAAATTAGAACCCATGTAACATGGAACATCTGATTGTTCCCATTCTTACCAACTGCTACAAGTAGTTCTCCTTGTATACCATCTTTAAAAAATAACCATCTAAGCCTAGTATTCTCTTACACCCACTAAGTAGTCCTTTTTTCAAATAATCAAAAGAAATAAACAACTTATCATACTTTGGAGGCTTATCTACTATTGGCTTGTACACTGTTATCTTAGTTATACTCCCAAGATTACTCCTCTTTATTTCATTCAAGTAATCCCACAACATTGCAGATTCTTCTTTCAATCGACCTTATAAATTGACAATTGTCCTTTCCCTTTCCCTTCCGACCTTAAATTTATAGGCCTCCAACTTAAGATCCTCCTTAATCAACCCCTTTAAGTAAATGAGTTTCATTACCCCAATACATCTATACTTGTAATTATCATCTATCCACTTATTAGTAATATATCTTCACAATCATCTACACTTGTATTTTAATAGGTGATTGTGAAGATATACTCATCCATTAATGCCTTTATGATAAACCTTTTGTTTACACTCTCAAATGAAGTAGATAATAACCATAGACACATAAGATTCACACAAACAACCATAACCTTATCATTAGTGTTTCTAACCAATTTAAGTTCCTTTCTTTATCGAAGCCCATATTTTGTAATTGCATCCGTCAACTACTTGGTGTCCACAAATCTCATGCCCAGTGAAAATAGAACCTTTTCTGCTTTAGCTTGGAACCACAGGAATCTAGATTTATTTTTTATGGCATGGCCAACAACTAAGTCTTCTTACTTATTGCGCTATAACTCCCATCACTATCAAAACCATCTAAATCTTTAATAAGATTTATAAGATTAGTTACTTGTCTTATTTTCCCATCAATTTCTTGTATTTTCTTCTTTTTGTTTACCTAAAACTATCTCACCTACTCTCTTATTTCTACCAACTCATCATCATCACCATCATCATCTATAAGGGATTCCACTAGCTCCTCATCAAAATCCCTAATAGAATCATCATCGGATCCATCTCCTAAATCTTTAGCAACCTCAGCCTCCACAGACTATAAGTTATTACCTTCACTTGGAAGTATTTAATATTCAAACCCAGGTTGTACCTTTGGATCTTCCTCTAATGTGAAATCCCAGATAATATATGTATTAGGCTGCTACAGATATGTGTGGGTGACAGTATGATCCTAAAAATCTTTTGTAGCTTCAACCTTTGGTTATAAAGAAGGAAACAAGACTGGATCAGCTACAGGTCTACCCTCCCTTGCTTCAATTACTTGATTTGTAGCTTTATGTGATGTAGGTTGAACTGTAGGGTCATTTTTTTTTCAAATTGAGATGTCAAAACCTCATCCTTATTTAACTCATCTATTATGCTTCTTAATTCTTCATCAAACTAATTGTTTCCTCCCTTTTCAACCTTTACCACATCCTTAGTAGTATTCTTGTCCCTTATACTTTCATCTTCAGCTACAATGTCACATATGCTGCCATTTACATTGCTTTCATTACCCTAATAAAACCTTACTTCTTGTATATTAGATAAATTCCCTCCTCGTTTATTGAAATTTCTATCCCATTTTTAGTATAAATCTCCATAATCTCATACTATTTAAGTACATTTACCATATCAGAAAAAGACGGGTCAAATAATAATCTTAATCCAACAACCAAATTCTAATTCCCAAGTGTCACATAGTGAACTTTTTGCAGTACTTTATTAACTAATGATATCTTCAAATAAAACCTAAATTCTCCCAACTAATAATGCCAAGTACAATATCAATATGAATCTCTCTCCCTCTACATATGTAATCTCCTTACCCAAATCCCCCACAAATACCCTATCAAAATATAGTTGTGAGGTGTACTATCTACAAGGAATAAAATAAGCCAAAAAAAACATATCAAAATCAATTTAATCAAGCATGCAACCAAGCAACATTAAGGATTAAATTTTTGTTTTGAAAACCCCTAAACCATACAAACCTGATTACGAAAAAAAACAGTGCAAAAGAATTTATGTTAACCCAAAATCATACAATAGTAAAAACTAAGAGAAATTACTGACCTTTTAACTCTAAACAAACTCAATTTTCTTTTCGCAAGTGAATTACCATCATTCCTTTTATTTGAGGAACTTTTCTTTGATAAAGGTGACCTAGCATTACTTTTCTTTGATTTCATCCTCAATATCAATCAAAAATCTTACAATGTTAATTTAATCCTTATCAATTTAGAAAATAAGAGAAATGAACTCCCTAATTTGTAAATCTCTAATCTCACCACTATTTGTTTATGCCTCTCATCCACGTGAGGTAAATTTCTTTCTTTTTGAAAAAAAAATTATTTTATTTTCTTACTCTGTAATTGTTATTTTTTCCACGTCATCAATTTTGAAATGAAAATTGAGAAATTAACTAAAACAGCTTGTCATATTAGATTCAAATACTCAATTAGTCCTTTTAAGACTTCAAACAATCAATTGAATAAATTTGTCACACCTAATTTATCATTTTACTAAAAGTAAAAAATGACTAGGAATAGTTGAGAGAGAAAACTTTAAAGATGTTACAAGTATGGATAAAAGAAAAGAATAGAAAAAAAATATATAAAGATAGAAAATAAACAAAGTAGCGTGTGAGAAGGAGAGACAAGTTTCACCACTAATTCAAGTCACACATCGCATCAATAAATTTTTTTCCACCGATAATAGTAAAGCTATGAATGAGAAAAAGAAAAATAAAATAATGGTATTTACTAATAACTTTATGTTTTTCGGTCAAGACATGTATATATCTAGTGTTGTAAAGATTGGACCAGTCGGTTGGGACCGGTTGAAAAATGAATCGCTTTCTGGTCCGTTTTCATAATGCAAAAAATCAGTTATCATATCAATCGAAAAATATCGATCAGACCGAATAACAATTGGGAATCGGTTCAACTAGTGTAATCAAATTTACTCTAAACTACACCTTTTTGAGTCTAAAAGATGAAAAAGATATTATTAGTAATAAATATAAATGAACTAGATGAAAACATATGAAATTTTAATCCCTGATTCGCATATAGATCAATTTCCTTTCAATTTCCCAATTTTCATCTCCAAAAACACATTCATAATCACTTCTTCCTTTCTCTTTAAGATCAAATCTAGATCCATCTCAAAATTATTTTTATTTTGGAATAGTCATCTAATATATCATAAACTTTTGGTCAACTTTCAATTATACCTCGATCCTTTTAAACTTTCAAAGTAGGTAGCTAACTATTCGACTACTTCCAAATCAATCCAACAGAACACGTGGCACACATTGAAGCTTACTTATGGTGTACTTGGTACGTTTCATCATATGTCACGTGTCCTATTTGGTAGATTTGAAAGTGGTTGAATAGTTAGTTACCTACTTTGAAAATTAAAAAATATTATGGTAAAATTGAAAGTTGACCAAAAGTTGGTGGTGGATAAGATTGTTATTCCTTTTATTTTCTCTTTCAATTATGGACTACTTGTCTTCTCATTCAAATTTGGATTCAAATTTGAATTTAATGGGTTCTATTTCTTGAGACATGCAAATATCTATTTTTGTTGATGTTATTGATTCGAAAAAAAAAACATGGTTAGAAATTATTTTTTCTCTTTAATAATTTTGTATTGGTGTATGATTTGTTGGGTTCTTTAGAATTGAATAGCAAGAAATTGACTAAAAATTAAGTATTACTCAATTTATGTCTTTAATTTAGCAATAATTTAGGTGTAATGTATACATTTAATTTAAATAATCCATTTTTATCAAATTTTCCCATTTGACCTATTTATCCTCTTCCTTTTTTTTTCAAGATATGATTTTTAATTATTTTCCTTTCCTGGTCTTCTTCGTTTTTGAATTAATAATTTCAATTGAATAATTATCTTTTCTATTTCTAATTTTGAGCCTTTTTTATTCGTAATTTTTTATCTAGTTCTGGGTGCACACAATAATTTTACACATGGATTCATAAAAAATTAACAATAATACGCATGTTTATTCATGTGTTTCTTCACAAATCACCCTTGTTTTTGTTTTTTCCTGCCACCTGAAATGCTTTTCATTCCTTTCATGTTATGTCATGTCATGTCACTTTTTTTCCTTAATTTATATTAGGAATAACTATTTAATATACCATAAACTTTTGATCAGCTTTTAATTATATCCTCAATTAAAATTACTTGCAAATCTATTATAACATTTACAGTCACTTTCAAATCTATCTAACAAGACGTGTGGCGAGTTTCATTGTGTGCCACATGTCTTGTTGGGTAGATTTGAAAGTAATCGAATAGTTGGCTACTTATTTTGAAAGCCAAAAAAGATCAAGGTGGAATTGAAAGTTAACCAAAAGTTTGTGGTATATGAGATTATTATTCATTTATATTATCCTCTCAAACAATTGCACCCTATAGCATTTTAATTCTTTTTGGGTTCAATGCCATATAGCACTTGACTTGCATTTCATATTTTATTGAATATGAATAAATTTATATATTTAGGTTTATTTTAAATTTAATTTGTTTATTTGTATTTTAATATTTTATAGTTAGTTATTTTCTTTTTTTTTTCTCTCATTTCAATTTTTTCACTTTTTATTTTCAAATCAAAATGTTAACTCTAATAATAGGTGCTTTTTATTTTATTATTTATTACATTATTTTAATTTTAATTTTAATTTTTTAAGTATTCATTAATTATTTAAATTATATTACTTTTATAATTTTTTTTATTTTTTAAACAGAGGTGTGATGAATAATTTATTATTGATGAATACATCTATTTGTTTTTTTGAAATGGTAGTGCTTATATGGTAGCATTCATGTATGAAATCTTCAGGTGCTTGATTCTTCCCTTGGATACTAACAACAACATACACACATAGGATTCCACTCAAGTCCCATCTTCTGCAAGTGCAAGTGTGATGCTCCAAGTCCACCACAAATTGGTGTCCCTTTCCATTGACTTGTACTCTTGGTGACCCAATAAAGGTTAGAAAGTAGTCACCTGAGGCTTTAATTATCTTGTACAACTTCTTGATAAGTTTAGGGCATATCTTCTTTCCCTCTTATTATGCCTTCTCACACTCAACTTTCTTCCTTGCTACCCTCCTCATGATTTGGTTTCTTATCATCTCAAACATTGAGATGATTAGTCTTGTCCTTGCATCCAATATATATTTGTTGAAGAACTCACATAAGTTATTCAATAGAATATCACACTTAGAATCTAGCCCGAAGTGTGCTCTTCTCCAGTGTTCACATAGTCTTGCCCTAAGCCATTCTCTACATTCATGATTCTTTTCTTCAACTTTGTTAAGTTCTTCTTCCAACTAGCTAAAGTAATTGGCCTTTACACAATTCCAAAGGAGGTCTTTATAATCTTTTCCTTTGTAATGCTTGTTCATGTAGGTCCAAAGATGTCTAACACAAAATCTGTGTACAGAATGTGGTAAGATCTCCTTAATCACATTCAACAGCCCCTGCAAAGTAAGGTACATTCAGTTTCAATAAATAACATATTTTACTTTAAAAATTATAAAAGTAAATGTATACTGAACTTGCCTTTTGTTTGTAAGACATAAAGGTCCAGTGATATGAGTTGTACAGCTCCAAGTCCTCTTTTAGTTGTTGCATGAACCATTTCCAGTAGTCATAGTTCTCCTTCTTAACTACAACTCAAGCAATGGGGAAGATGCAATCATTTGGGTCAATCCCTACAACTGTCATCAACGGGCAGCCATATGTCCCCTTCAACCAACACCCATCTAAACAAATAATGGGTCTACATCTTTCTTTCCATGCCTTCTTTAAAGCCTTAAAACAAATGTACATTCCCTTAAACTCATTGTCTCCTCCATAAAAGTCACGGTGGAACCAGGATTAGACCTTATAATTTCCAGCTTATAATCCTAGAGTTTATTGTATTATGTCTTTCATCTCCATTTATAGCTTCAAGTGTGTGATTCCCTGTTCTCCATGCTTTTTGCCAAAGAATTATATACTTAAAGTCCATTTTCACCCTAGCAATGATTGCATTCACAGGCTAACTACGGTTTCCCTTTATCCATCCATGTAGTTATTAACAAGCCACTTAGATGTGCAGTGGAAGTTAGAATACACCTTAGGGCAGATGTGCTTCAGATTTGCTTTTTTTTTTTTATCTGAAATGTTGAATCATCAAGTGTCTTGCTATCCATCTTACTAGCATATATCCTCCATTTACACCTCATGTCAACAATCTTAGCTTCCATTATAATCTTGTTATTCTTTAGAAACCATACTTGGTGCCTCACTCTAATCCTATAATTCTTAATAGCCTTCTTCAAATCATGCCTATTACTAAAAATCATTCCAACTTCAAACTTTGGATCATTCATATCCTTCTCTATATTGAATTCATTAAATTTCTACCGCTAATCATCATCTGAGTCAGCACCACTGTCTAATGCATCATTATCCTCATACTCAGTGTCATTGTCCTCATCAGTTACATTATCAAGAGGAGGACACTGAAATGGTTCACCATTTCTAGTACGCCTTCATATTTTCTTCTTGATAACATTAATGCCTTCTTCTGCATTCTTATCATTTTAAACATCATTTATGTCATCCAATTCAATGTCTGGATCAATAAGATTATCTTCAACAGTTGGAGATCTTGTAGAATTTGATGGTCTTATTGCATGTGAAGGACCTGCTACATGTGAGGATTCTGTAACTACTGCATATGAAGGTCCAACTGACATTGGAGGCCTTGAACTTGATGGCATAAATGCATTTGAAGGCCTAGGTACAGTAGCGGGACCAGTAATGCTTGGATCACAAGCAACATCTTCAGCATTCTCATGAGTTATGTCTTTGAAATTTGATTACTGGGGAGTTTCAGTTTATTCAATGTTATTTTATTTTATTTTTAAGGAAATTTTTGTTTCAATAATTTTTATCATTCTCTATTTTCTTTTTTCTCCAAATTTGATCTCTATTTCTATGTTGAAAGAATTGGATGTAATTTGTTTGAAGGAATCAATTTAGTTTGTTCAGGGTGTTTTTTTTTTTAATTTATTTACTCGATGAAATCAACGCCATCTTTGTTCATATTACAGCTTAGATTAATTAGATTTAAGAAGTGATTTTTCTTGTTATTTGATTTCTTCATTGTAAGGGTATGAGTAGATAATTAAAAAAAAAAAAAGCTTCTATTTTCTAATAAAAATTTGACTTAATCAAATTAATAAGCTTCTCACTTGCTTTTTTAGTGTGTGTGTGTGTGCGCGCTTTGGAGTAAATTGAGCCTAAATTGCAAGTTTGAGACCTTAAATGGCTCAAAATGTGATTTTATCTTTAATTAGACATTTGAAAAAGGTTCAGATACTAAATTGACTCTTAATCTTTTTTTTTTTTACTTTTTTAAAAAGGTTTTAGTTAATTAATTATAGTTTTTGGTGGACATACAATTTTAATTAATTAATTATATTACACACCTATTAACACTCCTAAAATCTATCTTTTAACCTATTCTAATCCTAAACTTGGGCCTAAATTAAACCTATATGTATATTTTTTTTAAATATTAATATTATTAATTAAATTGTTCTCTTTTTTTTAGGAAATCACATTACCAAATTATTTTTTTAATTATTTAGGCTATATTATAGTGTTCTATAATTATAATAAAATTCATCTATTTATTATATATTTTAATATACTAAAATAATTCTATATTAAGAAGAATAAGTGGGACAATTTTGTAATTTTGCCATATAAATAAAATTGAAATGAACTAGTTGGAGAGGCAACTATTTTGGCCAAACTTCTCCATGCAATATATATTGCATCACAACCAATTTGGCAAAGTTGTTATGCATTCAGCTAGTTTGGATTGTCTATGATAGGCATGAAAGGAGAGACTATTATATATGGTTTAAATTGCAAGGTTTCTAATTCCTTGTAACAAGTTGTAATGCTATATTTTTTTAGATTGAAAAGTGTTTATCTATTACTCATAAAATGTGATTTTTTACTTTATGTTGTTTAGGGCAGTAACCACAGCTGTAATTTAGATTTTAGTGACACTGAGAAATAATAAGACATAAATTCATGTCGCATTTTTTCCCGGTCATGTAACCAACAAATTTAGCCTTTTTTTTATGATCTTGATGTCTTTATTCCTTCTTTTTTGTATTCTCTTGTTAATTTAGACCCTAATTTAGGGTTAGGTTTATTTAGTCAACTACTTCACTTGGTAACAGCTACAATGCGTTGTGCAATGAGAGAGGAATAAGCTAGGAAGAGGAATAGGAGTAAGGAGGTTTGGTTACAGCACTTGGATATGTGGTTGTGATGTACACATAGAGAGGTTTTTGGCATTCTAGAAAGCTATTATTTTGCTAAATGCATCTAGCAAGGTAAATATTCATTGGCATATGTAAATTAAACAAAAATTTTAAAAAATGAATAAATGCATTTATTATATTATACTATATTCAAAAGCAACCAATAAATATTTGGTC
>CAOJBK015131176.1:0-15100 GCA_948294925.1 Codiaeum variegatum
ATTAATTAATTATTTATTTAGTCAAGTAAGTCAAAGGATGATGGAATGAGAAGCCATCATCTTTGACTTACTCTTTCTTAATTAATTGAAGGTAGTGTGGAGGAACGAAGGATAAGTCCAAATTAGTAAGCTGTTATTATAACATTGGTTGGCCAATACACTTGAACATATGACTTTTAGTCTTCTTCACTATTCATCATCTTCTTCAAGAAGTTAGAGAGAGAAACTCTTAAGAACTAGTGAGAGAAAGTTCAATTTTTCAAGTGTGTGTTCAGCCAAAGTCCAAACACAATCCCTAAGGTCTCATGTTCTTAAGCAAGAAGCAAGAACTAACAAGTTAGGCAACCAAGAGAGGGCTCAAGTTTCTTCAAGGAAGAAAGGAGACACAAGCTAAGGGATAACTTCGATGTGAGTCAAACTAGAGGTTTCACACTTGGGGAGCTAAACGAAGGAGGGAATTGAGGTATATCTTTGTTTTATTGTATTTTGCACAATAATTGGAAAGATCCTTGATGTTGAATATGGGTCCATCTTAGGGTTTAGTAATTTGTTAAAGAGTTTAATGAATATCTAAACCCAACCATGTCAAAAGTGTTTTGGCATGGTAAATGTTTCATAAAATTTTTGGAAACCAAAAGCTGAATTACATTGGATTTTTGCAAAATAATAATAATAATAATAATTGATGGAAAATCTGGAAAATTAATTTTTGCTTCTGCTGCGCAACTCCGTATTTTCCCTTTAAGTAAGACAAGCATCATCGTAAGGTATGGAATTCCATTTGAAGTCATCTGAGACTATGGCTCACACTTCTAGAAAGAGGTAGTTGTCCTTTTGAAAATGGAAAAGATACAACACCATAGGTCTTTTCCTTATGGACCTCAAACTAATGGGGCAGTTGAGGTTGCTAATAAAGCACTCAATAACATTCTTTAAAATATGATTGGTAATCACTAAAGTTGGAATTTACACTTGTCAAGTGCCTTCCTTAGACATAAAACTTCATACAAGTCAACTACCAAAGCCATTCCTTACTCATTAGTCTATCGAATGGAAGCAGATCTACATATAAAATTGGAAATCCAATTAGCTAGGATTCTCTAAGAAGATCAGATCTCTGAAATTGACTAGCAATAGACCTATTATGACCAACTCAACCTGATTGATGAGAAAAGGTTAGAAGCCCTTCATCAAACTCAAAATTACCAATTAAGACTTGCAAGGCATTACAACAAAAAAGTCAAAGATCGTAAGCTCTGGGAAGGCAACCTAGTCTTAAAAGAAATCAAATAACTCATATAAGACCCTAAAGGGAAATTCAGACCTTCTTGGAGTGGACCTTACATCATCAAGAAAATCATGTCAGGGAAAGTTGTCATTCTGATGGACGTCGATGATAATGAATTTAGTCATCCCACCAACCTAGACCAACTTAAGAAATACTACATCGAGTGTTCTTGTTGCATCAGCATGAATCTGGAATCACATTTCTGTAATAAGAATTACGTGGACATGATTCTCCAAAAGTTATTATATTTGTTATCAAAAATCTATTATAAGGAGATGCATTGGCAACTCTCACTGGTATGGTCTAAAGCATTCAATAAAATTCAAATTTCATCTCATTTCGGCTCTTTAACATTGCATGCAAGAGTAAAAATAAACAAATGAACAAAATCAAAAAAAATAATTAAACCTGCTAAGCTAAAAACCCAAGTGGTTGGCTTAGGCAAAATTTAGAGTACAATTTACTAGACTGAAAATCAAAAATGCGGTCTAGGCAACAATAAAGGTAGCTCGCTAAGTTAAAAACCCAAAAAGGCAGCTTAGATAAAAATAAGAGCTTAATAAAAATAAAAAGCATTTTATTGAGGTCTTATTCATCTTTTAGTACATCCAAAATAAAATATGCAAAACAAAGTCAAAAGAAATCGAAGCAAAAAAAAACTATTATTCTTAAAAGCCTAGTTTAGGTTCAGACTCACTCTTTAATCTCGGTTAAAAGAACATAATGCTTTGTCTTTTCCTTTTGCCAACATGAATCAATCCATTAGACTAAGTACTCTAAAGTCTTGCCATAATCATTACCCAGGGTTATCATCCTAAAGTCATGAACTAAACCTTTAAGGACTGCCCTAGCCACTCGAGAATTCATAATAGTTACCTCGAAGAGAACACCATCTGGGGGCACAGTCCGATCATGCCTCATTTAACGAAGAACTTAGGTAGCCTGATATCATGTTACCTCCTTGAAACCAAGTAGATACACGTGCTTGAACCCTTGTCTCCTTACCATAAAATGATTGATATTGTATAAATCGGGTCTCCAAAGGAAGTTAGAAGGACTCAACTCCATCAGTCAATTAATGCAGTCCTTTTCAGTAGGAAAAGCGATAATGATCTTCCATGTTCGATACAAAGATGCAAGATAGTCTCTTGAATCAGGACCGTGAATAATCTGAAGATGGTTGATAACCAAGTAAGAAAGAAGACATGAAATTCAAGGATGGCCTCATAAGTTTTGAAATAGAAAAGCTATAAAAGGTCTAAGTACCTGGAGCCAAATATGACTGATGGTCCAAGGCTCTCTCAAACTGTGGCTCATCAGCGTATTTTCCTAAATCATACCAGATATAGACTTCCCTTAATCCATTTGGGGTATCAGCTCACTCACCCTCGCATAACCCCATCCAACTAGGCCCATAAAGGTATAGCCTATTGTCAAACCAAACATATAAATTTTCAGCCTCTTGGTTGACCAAATTGGATCATCAGAATCCTCCTAAAACATATCTACCATGACAAGTAAGTCCATAAAATTATCCTTCACAATGCTAGAAGTAACCTCCATACTCAAATTCAAAAGATTTTTGAAAGAGTTAAAATTGTGAACCCTCTCATCTGGAACAACCAGATCACCCTCGGGATTAGAACTGAGTAAAATGGAAAACTCCTCAAAAGTTGGACACATTTCATCCATACTAGCCTCAAATAAAAAAAATGGTCAATAGGATCCCAAAACCTAATGCAAGTATTCAGAAAATTCCAGTCAATCTTGACATCCTTGAGTGTTAGCAAAGCATTCATACAATACCTCTTGAGGTTGATTTGACTTCACTTGGTTTAAGTTCTTGCACCATCCATGCATCATATGATTGAAGTGTGGCTCCATTTGTGGAAAGGAACAGAAAAAAATTGAATATTCTGTAAAAATAAAATTTTCTCACTATTTTCCAAAATAAAAAATGATCTTCGTATGGTCTTATATAGTGGCAAAAAATTGAGATAGAAAATGGAGTTCAAAAGGCTAACAATGCGCACTAGTTTATCGGTTCAAACACTAGAAGGTCGGTGCACACACCATTCAACTGGCACATGCGCAAGAAGCCAGGTGTGTGCGCAAGCGCTAACGCAAGTGCCTGGGCGCATACCCCGACTCGCACGTCGTTTTGGCCCATTGCGACACTCAGTTCCTTCCCAATCTGATTCCATTTTTTCATCCCAAAAATTCTTTTAAAAGTTCAATTCTTGAATGAAATTATTTTCTAAATAGAAATCGCTATTAAATGAAAATTTTCATAAATTTCCTTAACAAAGTTCAAAAAAAAAAAAATAAATATAACGAACAAGTTTTTACAAAAGACCCGCGATGTGGCCACATCAAGTCAGCTAAACATGCATCCTATGGATTAATCATCCTCTTTCAATGTCTCCTCATCTTTAGCTGCCACTCCAACATCACCACTATGAGGAATGCATCTCCAGACCGCCTGAGGCTCCCTCGTGCTTAGTGCATAAGGTGGTACTCAGAGAAATTGAAGTCTACATGTGAATGCCATATCCTTGGCCATATATCGAAGTAGGGACCTGTAAAAGAACATATGTTAGAATACTGAAAGAAAAATCACAAGAGGAAAATTAAGAAAGCTCACCATTAGTAGTAAGGTGCTCAGATCAAACCGCATTATCCCAGCTGGATACTCATTGCCAACAAAATGGTGCCTCAACACACAATCTGCTCTGACATAGGAGACATAGATCTCCCTGAGGCTTGATCAAATTTGAAGATATAGAGAGTATAGAAGCACCCATCCTTAAGATATTTGAACTAGTACTAGGCATGGCTCGAGCAGAAGAGCGGTCGGTCTGACCGGGAGATCTATGCCTCAAAGTAGTAATGACAAAAACCACTAAAACACAACTTAGTCTGGTAAAAAGTAGAGGCCTCCCCATCATTAAGATAGTGGAAATGAACTTTGGATAAGAACTACCATGCACAATAAACTCATGTCTAGGCTTTTCAACCCTCCAGAACTCAAGGTAGATCGACTCTATATGGTTTCTAATAATAATGAGCAGATTAGCTAGTATCACCACATCCAAAGTCATCTGAGCCATGACCTGGTTGCCTAAATAGAACTCTAGGATCTCAGAAGAACCTAAGACAACCCTTCTGCCAATGTAAGAGATGCCTAAGGAAAAAGGATCCATATCTCCTAAGGTATCATAGTTGAAAGGTGCCCAAACAACCTGAAGAGATGGTAAAAAATCAAAAATTTAATAATAGACAAAGGTGAATCTATTTTAAGCATACCTCAGTAACTGTGGCCAAGATATCTCTATACGAAAAGAAAGAAAAAATCAGCCTAGGGTCCCACCCGAGACTCCTTGAACCATATCCTCCCCATCTAGAGTAAAATCTCCTCTCTAATAACAATCTTGGGGCAAGAATGGGATTATGTGAAAAGGCCTATAACTGCAAAAAGCAAGCAAAGTTAGCAAAATATAGAAACAATCTCAAGCAAAGTGAAAAGGGAAATCATGACTTGTCAGATAGTCATGGTCATATGGATGCTTATTCCATCAGTCTTTGACAACTTATCCATCTCCTTATAAGCCACAACTAATGTCGTGCCAACCTAGTTATACCTGCCAAGCAAGCTCAAGTTGGCCAATGAAGCCATCACCTTTAGATCAATATAACCCTTCTCATTATACAAAATGAGAGTTAAAAGAATGATAAGTAGACATTCCTAGCACATCGATCAATGGATTAAGAGACTGGAACCATGCTCTTCAACAATCTTAGAAGCCAAGACCTAAAAACCATCCCTTTGATATTACAAGGAGGCTCCTCTCCAAGAAGATTGGACAAGGTATGATGAGGTCGTACACGTCTATCAAACACTACATGGGCATACCCAAATTATATACTGGTTAAACAGGACCACTTGAGGGGAGTCATATTCATCTCTCCAATAGGTAAATGGAAGGTATTGGTGGTCTCTCACCATCTCTTAACCAAGGTAAAATTCAAGTTCCTGTTAGGTGAATGATCAATATCCAAACTCATCTAGCTAAATAGATGAGCTGATGTAATATAGGTGTGCACACCTGGAAAATGGTTCAAGAAATCCAGCACCTAAGACAACTTAGACCTACCACCTCTCTGATTATGCTCGACATCATACAAGTAAAAATTTTATATCTCATTCTCCTTGTTTTATATTACTCAAAGAAAAATAGAGCGTAAAAAAATGAGCAAAAAAATAGAGTTCATTAGAAAAGTAAAGTACTCAAAAAATAAAAAGAAAGAGAGATCTAAAAAAATACTGCTGGATAGGCACGCTAGCTGCAATGCTCTTGCCTACTCCGCAATAGATTGGGGTTAGGAACTGTCAAAGGTTTGAGATCCACCATTAGAGGAATACTGTTAGAAATAAACCACCAACTTCTATAGTATTATCGACCACAAATCCAAAAAGGTCAGCGAGAGTCTCAATATTAACACCAGCTAATGCAGCATCCAGCTCTGCAATCAAATCCTCTTGAGTTGTACTAGCCAATATCATCTAGAAAATATTTGGCTAAGTTATTTTCTTGAGAGAAAAAGATAGGAAAAAGTAGCGAATGTGTGAGAATGACTTCTCTTCAAGCCCTATATATAGGCAAAACTCATGGGTCCCTCACCATTAATGCGTTCACACTTATCAGATTCATCTTTTACTCAAAACTAATTTACTAAGGGGGACAACTGTGAACCCATATTTTTACACCATCAAATTCAGCCCGTCAAAATGAGCCCATAGACTCAAACCATGCTCAAATCGGACCTAAAATGAATCCAAAAGCTTCCAAAAAATAGAAGTGAATTGAATTGAACTGAAACTGCGAACCAGGTGTACTAGCTAAGGCCTAGGTGCATGAGCTAGGCACCTGGCGCATAGGCCAAATGCTCGGTGAATAGACCAACTACCTAGCACACAGGCTAGTGGCCTTGCACATGCGCCAGTTGCCTGGTGCATGGGCTAGCTGTCTGGTGTGCAGGCCTAATTTTCTGACTTTTTTACTCGATTTTTCTACAAATTTGACCGCTGGGTCCCCATTCGAGACCACTTTTTAATCTTGAATTTCTTCTAAAACACCTACAGAAAAACTTTAAACCCCAAATTACTACCAAAGTTTCAACTAAATTTCTAAAACACATGAACCACTACTCAAAATTTTACCAAAAATCTGAGTCATCTCTAGGCTCACATTCTAACAGTTCTCTCCGAGCACAATGGAGACACGTTCTTGTCTGATCATACCTTCTAAAGCACCAGTTCCACGCCAACGAAAGCCAAAGGTAATATGTTTGAATGCTAATGTATTCTATTTGGTTTTGAATCAAAATCCTAAAATATGGCTTAGGTAAAGCCACTTTTACTCAAAATTTCCTTTTAAAAATTTAAATTTGAAATAATTAATAGCCGAATCTGTCAAGTTTTTTATATATAATTAAAAATGGTTAGCTCTTGAACAACACCAATCCACTTCTCAAAACAACCTCTAACCCTTTGCAAGAAGAAAGAAAAACATAAAGCTTGATTCCCATTCTACGAGATACGCCGACAAGCCATTTCAAGACTTAAACTCAAAGAATCATTTTTTTCCTTTTTTTTTGTATCCATTTTCTTTTCCTTTTTCTTTTAAAAAAATATTTTCTTTATTTTATCTTTGTTATTATTATTTCTACATAAAAAAATATTTTGTTTATTTTATCTTTGTTATTATTATTTCTACATTTTGTTATTTGGAAAATATGTGCCCTTCCCAGACCCTTTGGGCTAGAGAAGGGATCCCTTTAGGCCATTTCCCATTATTGGATGTAATTTTTATTATTATCACTTTATTTATCTTTAATTTTCCTTTAGAGATGTGTGCCTTCTCTAATACACTTTTAGGCTAGAGAAAGGATCCACATTTATTTTTATCGCCTTTTTATTACTTTTACGTTATTCATGTCATAATCCTGTTCATGCATAATTTTAAATTTTTATTATGTTCATGCATTACGATAATATGTAGTGCATACATGGAAATATTTTTTAACCAAAACCATATGAAGTTTTAAACCAAAATTGTTTTAAAAAAAAATGAAATTTTCTCTTAAATTAACAATTTGTATCAATCATGAGTCCTTAGATTCATCTTTTGGTTCGAGGCTCGCCTTTTGTAAAATTAGACAATAATTCATATGGAGTTAAAATGGTTTCTTGATTACCTTGAAAACTAAATGATTTTCTAAAAATTAAGTGGTAACTCACAATACACTATGCACCCAAAAAGGGTTCTCCACACATGAGATTTGACCAAACTAAGGCCATCCACAATCTGACCCCACACGGTCGAGTTCCTTAGGCTGAAAGACACCAAAGGCATACTAGCAGCCACACAGTTCAGACAGGGCCTCACACCTAGATTCTAAACTAGGATACCACTAGATCAAGATGGATCCTAAGGATAAAGAGAAGACTTCCTTTATCATAGAAAAGGGCACCTATGTCCATACCTTTCAGACTTAAGAATGTGGATGTCATTTATTAGAGGTTGGTCAATCGGATATTCAATGATGAGTTTGGTAGGAATTAGAAGGCGTATGCTGATGAAATGATAGTGAAGTGCAGAAGCTTCAAAGAGCACATAAGGGATATGAGGGAAATTTTTAAAGTGATGAACCAATATGGGATGAAGCTGAATTCGAAAAAATGTGTCTTCTTTATTTAAGGGGGTAAATTCTTTGGCTATTAGGTGAGTAAGAAGGGGATCAAGCTGAATTTGGATAAAGTCCAAGCTATCCTAGTGATTCTAGTTTCGAAAAATGTGAAAGAAATGCAGATGTTGACGGAGAGATTGGTAGCCCTCAACAGATTCATCTAGAAGGTGGTGGATAGGTACCTTCCATTCTTCATAAAGGTGAGAAAGAATGAAATCTTTGAGTGGAGTAAGGATTGCCAAAAGGCCTTCGAAGGGGTGAAAGCTTACCTAAGCTTAGAGTAAGTATTGAGTAGACCATTACCAAGGGAAGAAGTGCTCATCTACATTTTAACATTCCCATATATAATTAGATAAATTCTTATTAGAAAGGAAGCAGGAGTTTAACAGTCAATTTGCTACTCTAGAAAAGCCTTGAAAGGTTTTGAACTTAACTATTCTCCCATTGAAAAATTGGCTTACTTTCTCCTCTTGTTATGCAAGAAATTCAAAGTCTGCCTCCAAGCCCACCAAGGTGTAGTTGCGATAGATAAGCCTTCGTAAAAGACTTTGCATAAGCCAAAAACCTCAGGAAGGATACTATGTTTATTCGTAAAGCTAAGACAACACAGTCTATAGTACAACCTTGAGTAGCCATCAAAGCTCAAGCATTAGTAGACTTCATTTCAAAATTCTCCTTCCCAGGGGAAGACTATGTGAAGACCTCAGAGCAAAAAAGCAAAGAGGAGATTGACTTGGCAACTGCATGGGAGCTGTATGTTGATGGGGAAAGTGCACAGAATACTATGGTATCGAGATTGTCCTTAGAATTGGCACTAGAGTTATCCTAGAGAATGCCTTAAATTTAGACTTTATAACCACAAATAACACATAAGAATATGAAGCCTTAGTGTAAGGGCTTAATCTGGATGATTTTTTTATGGTAGGAAAACTATGCATTTACAGCGACTCATAGCTAGTATTAGGTCATATAGATGAAATTTTTGCATCCAAGAAGGAAGAGATGGCAAACTATCTGGTAGTAGTCAAGTGATAAATCTAGAAGTTGGAAGTGAAAGGGGTGAAAATGTAGTATAGAAAGGTCCCTAGACTCTAAAATTGTTGAGCAGACAATGTCAGTAAATTAGCAGCAACACACCACTCAGGGTACCCAGAAAGAGTCTTAATGGTCTCTCTAACAGCCTTACGTATTAACAAAGGGGAAGAGGTCTTAGACATTGAACTAGAAGACCCATACTGGATTGATCCAATTAGAGCCAATTTGGAGAAGGGTGAGATGCCATAAGATCAGAAAGAGGCGAAGAAGGTGAAATGGTATAGTGTTTATTTCTCCCTCAATCACAATACTTTATAAAAGAGGGCATATTCACTTCCTTGGCTCAAATGTCTCAGGCAAAGTGAGGTAGAGTATATCCTTCGAGAGACCAATAATGGATCATTGGGAACACAAATAGGGGGAAAGGCACTGGCAGCTAAGGAACTCTGACAAAGGTACTATTGGCAAGCCATGAAAGTATGTACAAGGGCCTTAGTGCAGAAATGCTCCTTGTGCCGAAAATTCACAAACTTGTTGAAGGCTTCAGGGGCTGAACAATTTCCCATCTACAACTCCTGGCCCTTTGCTAAATAAGGAATCAACATCATTGGCCCCTTTCCAATGGCCCCGGGATAGAAGAATTTCTTGATAAAAACAGTCAAATATTTTACAAAGTGGGTTTAAGATGAACCATTGGCAACCATCTTGACAGATAACATAATCAAATTCAACTGGAAGAGTACCATTTACAAGTTTGGAATCTCATACCAGCTCATAAGTGATAATGGAAATAGTTCAACAATGCAAAGATAAGGAACTTCTTCGAGGGATTTAATATCAAGCAACATTTCTCATTTGTCATCCACCTTCAAACAGATGGGAAGACAAAGCTGGCAAACATAACTATCCTCCAAAGAATCAAGTGAAGGCTATGGGTATTGGGTTGAAGAGTTCACCATGTATTATGAGACTACAGAACCACTTTCAAAGAACCCACATGAGAGACTCTCTTTGCTTTGAACTTCGGCACCAAAGTTGTAATCCCCGTTGATATAGGCTTGTCTAGTGGAAGAGTCATTTATTGTGATGATGAATAAAACAATAAGATATGTAGGATCGATTTAGATTTTCTTGAAGAGATAAGAGAAGAAATAGTCATCCAAATAGCTGCATGCAAGAATAAGGTAGCCAATTACTTCAACAAGAAGGTCAAAGTCAGAAAGTTTGATATGGGAAGCCTAGTCATGAGAAGCCTCAAAGCTACTGGTAAAAGAGAAGGAATGGAAAAACTAACTCCAAC
The DNA here is from genome assembly GCA_948294925.1 of Codiaeum variegatum. Taxonomy (NCBI): domain Eukaryota; kingdom Viridiplantae; phylum Streptophyta; class Magnoliopsida; order Malpighiales; family Euphorbiaceae; genus Codiaeum; species Codiaeum variegatum. The sequence goes on from CAOJBK015131176.1 coordinate 10,374, forward strand.
TTAGGAAGGCTCGTTGATAGTCTTAAAAATCATAGGACATGGCACTTACAAGCTTCAAACTTTAGAAGGAATAGATTTACCATATACATGGAATGTACAACACTTAGAAATGTACTACCAATGAAAGTAAATCAATGAAAAATTACATTCTGAGTAAAATTTATGTGTATTTTAATTTTAATAAAGACCTTTTTGATAGGCAAAAGTCTTTCCAATGGAGGAAAACATGTTCTTGACGAAGAGCAGACCTCCAACAAGGGGAAATAATCCCTAAAGGGAATTAGAGCCAAAGAACTACTTGACAGGAAAAAGTCCTTCCAAGGGAGGTACTAAATTTCTTGATAAAGAACTAAACGAACCTTCAATAAGTGGATGGAACTCCTAAAGGGAACTAAAGAACCAAAATTCTTTCCAAGTCAAGACAGCTCTTTAAGAAAATAGTAAGAGTAGCCTTCAAAAAGTAAAAGGTTCCTCCAGAAAAAAGAAGGAATCCTTCTAAGGAGGAAACCCCTCTTCGAAGGGAGGATGTATGAAGGAATGAACAAAAAAAGACCAAACAATAAGGCATTTATAGGAAAAAGACTAAGTCCTCAACTAAAGAGCCTTAAATGATGGGAAATCCTCACTTTAGGAAAAAAGCCTTCGAAGGAAACTAAGACAACCTTCCTATGAAACTCAACCGAGGTAGAAGGCTCTGATAAATGCCTTCTAAAAAAATCAACTAAAACAAAGCAATAATATAAAAGGAAAAAAGATGACATTCTAAGAGATAAACATTATAAAAATTCCTTGTATTTCATTAAAAAAATTTATAATTGAGTCATGTATAAAATAAGAATGAAAGTATAAGGAAAAATAATAGTACAATGTTGAATATCACTAGGGAAAGTCCTCTGCCTCCTCCGAATTAAGATCAATGTTGAGGTCCTCACTGGAAGGGCTCAAAGGAACTTTGTCTCCAACAAAGGAAGGGCAAGCAGCAGGATGGAAACTACCCAAATACTCCTTGATGTTTGGGACCTTCACCTTGTCGGGCTTGTAGCTATTGAACGAAGAAGCAATCTTAGGGAATTTGGCTGCCACATCCATTAGGATGTTATTATGGCAGAGCATAACAATCATTACCCCTCTCTTCGTCACCCAACCAACTATAGGAGAAGAAGTCACAAATGGCTTATTTGATCTCCTTAATGTGATTCTTCACTCGGCAAGACAGGGAAAGGAAAGTCCTTTGCGGGAGGTGAAGGTCACTCTACAACTGAGCCTTTTCATCTTTTAGGGTATGGTTCTACTCTTTTAAGGTCATTTCCCTCTGGTTCATAATCTCTATGATTTCATCCTTAGCCATGAGTTAACTCTAAAGCTCAACAACTTCCTTCAGAGCCTTATATTTCTCCTATGTGGCAAGATCTATGTCTACCTCAGCATGGCAAAGGCTAGTGGAAGACTCAGCGAGGGTTAAATCCTTTTTAGCCACTTCCTTGTTAAAGATTTCCACGTTTAAATCTCAAAGGGAAAGTAAAGATTTAGACTCTTTTTACTTAGCAAGAATTTCCTTCATTGCAGCACGATAAGAGAAAATGTTACTACAAGAAGGGAGAAGAAGTAAGGCTTCTCTGACAAGATTCCTTAGGAAGCTTAGAAATCTAATCTATCTTTAAAGAATTCCTCTTCCAATCTTTGTGATGGAGTAAGAAGAGGAAAAGAAGTAGATTAATGGAGGATATAGGGCCCATTGGGAACAAATCTATTAGTTAAATGTTGAGGTTGATATTTAGACCTAAGAGCCTTGCCATTCCTAATTGAGTGATCCCCTTCCCTTGGAGCAATCGAGGAACCAATCCCCTATTGAAGGACATGTCAGGGAGTGGGAGGCTATTGTACCAAAGCATTGGCTGTGGAAACCTTAATTTACCCAGAGGCCAAGAGATATGCGACTTGCCTCTCGAAGGTAGGAGCAGCAAGGGGCAGGTCATCCCTATGGGCAGGGGTTTCCAACCCTTCGAGGTCTAATTCATTGACTATGAAGCCCATGTCATTCCCAGTAAAAAAAGTGGAAATTAATTAAAAATATTTAACGAAGTGCATAAACTATAATGGTAATAGAAGGAAAAGGAAGTTACTTGCACTTCAACTTGTTGTGCAGTAAAGACATCCCTTTCGACCCTTGGAATGAGTAGAAGGGTAAAGATGATAATAGGGGGAACAGTTGCCCCTACCCTATCAATAGGCAAAGCAGCCTCATTATTTAAAAAACATTCGACACCCTGCAAATAATGAAAAGGGTTAGAAAATCCAAGCATGTAATTTTAACAAAAAAGAAAGGGGAAAGAAAAGTACATACCATTATCATCAAAGGAAAAATAGCAGCAGAGGCAAAGAGCTTAGAAGCCCTACCAAGTTGGGTAACATTCACCCCAATAGAGCTCTCCCCTATGAAACTACACAATAAATAGAATTAGTAAGAAAAAATCATAGAAAGAAAATATAACTGGGGAAAATAACTTGACTTACCAATCCTTCACAATTGTCTCCTCATGAAGTATTTTATTCTTATCATATCTCCCTTCTTACCGTCAGGGTAAATCACTCAAAGGGGTTCAACCTCAATAGGAGAAGTAGTCCTAGTAGACCATTTAGCCTACCAAAACCTACCTAGCCTCTTGAAAGTCTCATAAACCCCCCAAAGGCTAGAAGAAGAGTCAAAAGAAGATGAAGATGAAATAAAAATTGGCTTACCTAGAAAAGCTCACTGACTAGCTTTCCAAGATGTAGTTGAGGCAAAAATACTCGCACCACTAGATGATGCCAAAGGTGTAGAGCATGGAGGTTGCAGCATGTTAAAATCCTTTAGAAGGAAAGACTTGACAATTGGCCCCTTCAAGCCTTTAACATTTCCATATAACTCAAGAAGATGATCCTCGCTTAAAGGTTGGATGCAATTCCTATAGAACCTCTCTAAGAGAGCATAAAAGTCCTCATCACTCTCTACCAAATCCTCTATCAGGTGTAAGAGCCTCCAAGTAAAGAGTTGAAAGCAAAGCATTTGGACAATCTTCTCTTTGAAACTCCCGCACTGACAGAGAAGATCACATTTCCTCCTCTTCTCAAAGTCGAATAGATGTTGCAGAGTAATAGAAGGGGTTGGAGTAGGATGAGTGATCTTTAGTGAAGTATTAGTACGAGTTGGCCTAGTAGACCTAGCCATATACCTCTTGAACACCAATGGTTCTTCCTTATCTTCATCATCATCACTAGCAGGCTCAGGGGCAAGCCTCTTCAAACTTCCTAGCATTGCCCCTTAGACCCAAAGGACTAGAACTTATGATGATAAGAGGAGCTAGGGCTCAAAAAGGTTGCCCAGCAGATATTCTGACCCACCCCAACTCTTGGAGGGAGCATAGTAGCGTAATAGTGTGCCATATAGGGGAAATCGATAGCTTAGAGTTTGTGGGATTGGATGACAAACTGGATGTCTTAGTCTATTTGATGGTGAAGGTCCCCTGAGAAGACATAGCAAACATGGATAATATGTGATAAGTTTGGCTTCCTCACCTTCTTAATATCGTCCTCAGTAATTCCTACCTTGGGGAACATATCATAATTTAGGCAAGTCTTGATAGGCTTCCTGCAAAGGAAACTCATAAAGGTATAAGGCCCTATCCGAGTGGTCTGCGAGATCTTCCAACATGCCTTCGAGTTTATGTCTCAAAGGAAATCGACTGGTAGGAGCTGGATTACGGATGTCATCATGGATTGTGGATGATGCCCACTTATGTGCATCTACATTTATTCATTGGCATGCACGTGGTGTGTAAGTGTTTAGAGTTGTCACCTAATCTTTAAGAAAAATGATTTTTTTTAATGGTGATTAAGAAACCATTTAGATTGAACTCCATTTTAGAAAATATGTTTCTAACCCAATTAGAAAAGGTTATTCTCATTTGAACCAGAGAAGGTTCAGGGATTCGTGATATGGAAAAACAATTTTTATGAAAAATAGTTTTTTACCATTTTTAGATAACAACTTTTGGCTTAACAATGTGTAAGTTTGGTTAAAAAAGTTTCATGTATGCATGAAAAGATATTTATGGTGCATGAATAGAGTAAGCATTCCTGCATGATGCATGAATAGATTATTAATGCAAATGAACAATTGCATAAAGCAGTAAAATGACATTTGCTAGGGGTCCTTCCTCTTGCCTTCTTCAGGTTCTAGGGAAGGCCCAACACGCAAAAGAAAATAATAAATAATAACAAAATAAAATAAAATGATCAAAATTAGGAGATCTCCTCTTCAGTCTTGTGATCTGGGAGGAACACACATTCTCCAAAAGAAATTAAGAACAACAATAACAAAGAAATAAAATAAAATAGAACAATAAAAATAATATAGAAAATATAAATGAAAAATAAATGTTTGGAGTTGAAGTCATGAGAAGGCTTGTCGGTGTATCGCTTTGAATGGAAATTAAACCCCATGTCGTTCTCCCTTCTCGTGAATGGTTGGAGGTTGTTCCAGTAACAATGGCTGGTTTGGTGTTCAGTAGCTAATTGATTTTAGTTTAATAAAAATAATTAACCATCAGGCTATTAATCAATTCTGATTTTGATTAATGAAAAATAATATTGAGTGGGTCACCTATGTTCATTTTAGGATTTGATCAATTTTAATTTATGAAAACTAATTTTCCATAAACATGACTTAAATCAGATTTAAAGGGCTT
>CAOJBK015131220.1:0-18832 GCA_948294925.1 Codiaeum variegatum
ACACATTCTTACGCTCGAGAGCCCACCATAAAATATCTCGTGGCACTCTGTCATACGCTTTTTCTAGATCGATAAACACCATGTGTAGATCTTTTTTCATCTCTCGATATTTCTCTATCACCTTTCTAATAAAAAATATTGTTTCCATAGTGAATCTTCTATGCATAAAGCCAAATTGGTTAGCCTTGTTAGATGTGCAACTCCGGATACATTGCTTTATAAATCTTCCATAATTTTATGATGTAACTCATGAGTTTGATCCCTCTATAATTTGAGCAATTTTGAAATATCTCCTTTATTCTTGAATATTAGAACTACAATATTTCTCCTCCAATTATTTGGCATCTTTTTGGATACCAAAATCTTGTTAAATAATTGAATTAACCAATCCACCCCCATATCTTCTAAGCATTTCCACACTTCAATAAGAATCTCATTTGTACCACATGCTTTACCTGCTTGCATTTTCTTCAACGCTTATTTAACTTCGGAGGATCTAATTCTTCTAGTGTAGTTCACATTCTTCTCAATCGTCGTATGATCCATACCTATCTGGCTTCCATCTTGACTTTCATTGGAGAGGCCCTCGAAGTAACTCCTCCATCTTTCTTTAACATCTTCCTCCTTGACCAAAATTTTGTCCTCATTATCCTTGATATACTTAACTTGATTCAAGTCTCGCAATCTCCTCTCTCTCATCTTAGCCAGCTTGTAGACTTCTTTCTCCCCTTCTTTCATCCCCAACTTTTCATATAACTTATCATAAAATTGAGCACTAGCTTGCCTCACTGCTTTCTTTGCTTCTGTTTTTGCTCTTTTATATTGCTCATAGGCATCCCCACTTTCACAGTTTGGCAATTTCTTGTACCATTCTCATTTACTTTTGATTGCTATTTGAACCATATCGTTCCACCACCATCTCTCATTCTTCAATGGAGCATGTCCTCTAGCCTCCCCCAAGATCTTCTTGCCGACCTCCCGAAACTTCTCACTCATAGCTACCCACATATCATGTTGCACAACTTATTTCTGAATTTCTCACGTTTCTGTCCCCTAAGCTCCCACCACTTAATCCGTTGAGCATAAGTATTGGACAACCTCCTAACTTGCCATAACATCTTGAAGTCCAACACTAACCACCTATGTTGGGTTGTTAAAGTTTCACTCAAAATGACTTTGCAATCCTTACAAAAGACTTTGTTTGACTTCCTTGTGAACAAGTAGTCAATTTGACTCTTGTCATACTCACTTTTAAAGGTAACCAAATGAGATTCTCTTTTGATAAAGCAGGTATTCGTCAAAAGTAACTCATCATTCATTGCAAAATTAAGAGTGTTCTCCCCCTCCTCATTTTTACTCCCATAGCCAAAGCTCCCATGAGACTCTTCATGGGCACTTCGATCTCTTCCCAGATGACCATTTAAGTCTCAATTAATGAAGGCATTCTCCTTAATTAGTATGCTTTGCTTGACATCATCCATGTCCTCCTAAAACTTTTGCTTGTAATCAACACCAAGACCAACTTGTGGTGCATAAGCACTAATCACATTAAACACTTTCCCTTCTAAAACTAGTTTAACTACAATAATCTTATCCCTCACTCTCCTCACCGAAACTACTACATCCCTTACAAAATTATCTATGATAATACCTACTCCATTCTTACTCTTCTCCCTAGCCGTGTACCATAATTTATATTCTTTCCCAACTTATGTGATTTTCTCTATTACCCACTTAGTCTCTTGAATACAAGCGATGTTCACTCTCCTCTCTAAATTGTCAACTAACTCCATAAGCTTACCTGTAAGAGAACCTATGTTCCAAGTGTCTATCCTAATTCTAATTTTCGCTCGTACTCACCTCTTCCCTCTCCTAGAGTAGTGTCTAGTCCTAATGCTATCAAAAACTCCCAAGCTACCCACAGTATCACTATTGCTACTAGAATAAAAAATATTTCTAGAACTACCCCTCTCTTTACCACTATATCTATTTCTATTTCTATTTCTACTAAGAGCTAGATTCTTTACTCACACTTGCTCATGATGTGGGAACATTTGCTCACTTAGCGTCATATCTGGACGCCGACATGACACGTCACTTTCGGAAAATGCCCTTGCCTATTTCTCACTACACCCGGATTCCGATGTAGTGCATCGCAAGTAAGGAACGCCCCAACGTTTATCATGTATTTCAAATCCATATGAAAGTTTTGACGAAATTTTTACGTTAGTTGCCGACGTACCACAACCCTACTCCTTCATCTGGGCTTGAGACCGGCAAGACATGATGACTCCTATCTAGGCGGAATTTGGGTTAAGAATATCTAAACATGAATATTTAAACACACATCAGGTTGAAATTTGTTTATTCTAAACTCCAATAGATCCAAACAGAGAGACTTTCTCCAGCATGACAAAGAAATGAACTAGTAATTCAGCAGTCAGATGACGATGCATGAGCTGCATAATACTTTTAGAAAAGAAAAGGCAATCTTTCAATGCAATTCGATAACAATTAATTTAAAAAGGAAAAAAAGAAAAGAAAGTGATCTATAATGGTTCAGCAAGCGGATCAATGATCAGTGTGTCAATAATTGAATAATCTGATTATATTTGTCACATGAAACCAATAGAACACCTCAGATAGCAAAAGGAGAAGCCATAATCAGGGAAAGGATAAAAATAAATAAACTAAACAATTTTTGGCAAGAACATTACAAATTATCTGAAGCCAACTTAATATGTAATACCCTGTCATTTTGTGCTGCAAATTAAGCAATTGCTTAAATTGAAAAATCAACCAGACCTACCTATGAAAAGTTGGGTGATGCCAGGCAAGTATGTTGACCTATGATCAAGAATTGTCCTAAATGGTGTTACTATGACTAATATAGGCTAGTTTTTTTTTTTACAGCACACAACTTGCCCATTCCCTAGGCATGCACACCTTTGTCAAAAAAAGCCCAACAATGGCAACACACTAACACATTTAGACATGACTGTTTTTAGGGCAACATTGGAAAAGAACTGTCAATATGCAATGGGGTGAAAAATAACAGAGAATAATTCAGAGATCCTAAAGTAGAAAAGTAAGGCTTCCTTCATGAACTAAACCAGCAAATTCAAAAACAAAAATATGCCAACCTTTTTTAGAGCAAGGCCATTTTTCTCAGGAGTAATATCATGGATGGCAACCAAGACTTCTGCAGGTGTTAAAGCTGGACCTGTATGAGCAGACCCCTGCCATCAACAGTCAAGAACTCTCAGCAATTTCTTTTTGCAAGGAGCAAAAGCTTAAATTACAGAACAGCATCTCACGACTTCATAATAAATAAAATCAAATAATGCATTCACATATACCTGTAAAATGTGAGCAAGAGCCATCTGGAACTTCTCTATTGGAAGACCAACTAATTGTGGGAAAATAGGTAAAACCTGAGATAATAAATGATTAAAATCCAACTAGAGAATGTAATATAAATAGAACAGCACAACAAACTATGAACACAGCCATAGTTTAAGAATATTATTAACATTAAACAGAGATCATTCTGAAATACAGAAGATAAAATTTAGAGGAAAGGGAGGAATAGAACATATGAATTCATATATTAAGCTCCTACATCACTTTCTAGTGTTACCTTTGTGTAATCATTCTATGTGATGTTCAGATCAACAATTTTATTCTAACTGGCTACTGACTTAGCTATTTGGCAATTATTTGTCTCAGAAGTCAGAACCGGACTAACACTAAGTTCACGAATTTAAATTACCAAAATTAAAATAATTAGCAAAATTGAAGAATCTATCTAAAATCCAGGATTGTTTTGTTACTGGTTTCTGATTCCAGAAACAATAAACTTCTACCTCATCCTCGTCAAACGTACAAGACAAGATAAATCCGTTTGGTTTAAGACACAATAAAACCTGTTAGGAAATGAACCCTACATCGGAAAATAATAAAATTTATAAAGGACTTATAAGTGGGTGTTGGAGTTGGCACAAGCCAATTGATTTTGTGCAAGTGGGTCCTAGTACTCGTCCACTCATAAGCCCACCCGTATGAGGACCCATGAACTTTAATATGAGTATCAAAGTTTAATAAAAACCTAAGGTCACATTTACTTAGCCTAGATCAAAAAAACAGTTATTCTCTACTGTGCAGTACATCTTCTCACAACTTCCCAAGTTTTACCCACTAAATGCACATAACAAGTATAAGTCTAGAGACGGAAGAAACAAATATTGAAGCAGACCTCATCCTTGGATAGTGAAGATAAAATTGGAATGAGTATAGTAGCATCCTGAAAGAGAACAATATGCCACAATAAGACCAAGATAGTGATTATTTGAAAACGAAAAAAAGTTACCAGCATGATTATCAGAGAACCTTCAACTTAGTTTCATATAAATGTTTCACAGTAGCAATCAGATCACTAGAAGGTGTCGTCTCTTGGGTCAATTTTTGCAGCACCTAACCCAATTTTAACATCATTCATGAATAGGAAATCAGTGCTAAAGAAAAGGAAAATCCGAGGGTAAAACAGAACTTCAAAGAAAACACAATAGAGGAAACTACCAGCATCAGAAGATTTTCACATCCTTCTGGCGGATCAGATATTATTCGAAGCAATTCAGAATAAGAAGATCCTAGGGCCCTGATGAGAATAGGGATATGGCGATGAACAGCCTGTATTCCAGAAGGTAAAATTAAATCAAAGAGTTAGTGAAGAACATTAGCAGTTATTTTCTATCATATTCAGAAGAAAAGAGGTACGGAGGGAAGGACAATCAAGCATAAGATCACACTACACCAAAACAGGATTAAAGTCGTATGGGAAGAAAAGAGCTTTATTATGCCTGATTTTGGATCCTGTTAAACTAATCTAGCAGGCAACCATTCGTATCGTGAAATAATATATGATACACCTGCATCTTTCTGCTCTTTACTGGGGTCGGCAAATCTTAAGAATGAAATGCTGGAACCTATGAGTATACAAAATAAAATGAGCTCCATCTCACGAATGAGAGACTCCAAGTGTTATCTATGGTTGAAGTGGTTTGACTGGCACACTAAATGAACTCAAAAATAAATCTTGTTTAATTGACATACATCTGATGTTGTGAATAATTTTTCACATAAGCATAACTAGGTTGCTGCTCAAGGGAAAAGTTTGTGCAGCCAAGTATCAGCTTTCATGTGTATTGAGTGACGACTGGTCTAGTCAGTGTACACCACAGCAGCGAAAGAGATAACAGTAAATATATAGAAACCTGCTTTACAGTTTTTGGTGCTCGCCCATAAATGTCAAACACAAGTTGAAGAAGACTAGGTTTCTGGCAGGAGAGAAGCTTAATCAGTATCTTCTATCAAAGTACAAGCAGAAAAGTTTTGTATTTCTAATTTCATAACATTGTTGGAAATTGACAAACCTGTGTACACAAAGCAAAAAACAAAGAAATAAGTCGATGAGCTTCAGATAATGACATTGTTGACACATTCTGAACAGCTGTTTGTGCACCCCTAACTGAGTTATTTTCAGAGTTTGCAGCATCTGAGACCTGAGACCCACTGACAGATGTCTCCTGACTTCCCACCTGAAGAATTTGTCAGAGAGAAAAATAAAGATCAGTAGTCAAAATAAATTGAATAAAAGGTTTTTCCCCAAGTTTCCAACAGTCCAAGCCATTAGGTGCGCATTCTCTAGCACCCCCATATTATTTTCCATAACTGTGTCGCTGCTCACATTTTCACAGGCGCAAACTACCACATAGTTTAACCAAGGCCAAAAGAACAAAGGCATGTAAAGAGAATGAAGAGATTAGTTATAAAGGCAGGCTTCCCTGTCTTAGTTAAAGCATACAGCATTCTTTTTGACTCCCAACAACGCATATCACACATTCATCTCACTCCACAAACTGGAAGCTTGATTGAAAATTTGGGAAACATAACATGGAAGGATTAAGTATGTTAAGAGAAATAATTATCCATACCTCCCCTTCTTTTTGGTCAGTGGAACCCAATTGTGAAAGCTCTGTATCTGAAGTATGCTGATCCACAGCTGACAACAACATTTTTGTCGCAAATTGCTCAATATTCTCTGCTATATAGTTCAGCTGATAGAGTTTGTTTGCCACCTGTGCACAGATTAATTGATAGGATTATTGGCACATAAGGCATGAAATGCCATTTCTGTCTTGGGAGGAAGAAAATAAATTTATTTAGAAATGAAAACCCCTAAGCCAACATCAGCTTGCAAAAGCCATTAACAAGATTTCAAGAGTTTTGACAATTTAAAAGAACCATACCAGCCGGATAGCTTTGGCTCGAATGTCATCTTGTGAATGAACAGCACACTGCCATCAGAATAGAAATGCACAAGTAAAAATATATTCATAGAGGCATTACAAAATTCTATGTGTTAAATACTGAGTCAACATTATGCTTGATCATAATGTTTTAATGGACCCCATAGTATGGATACAAGAGAAAGGTAATTAATATTTGGGTTTGTTAATGAGTATCCCCTAGGCACTCATATGCAGTTAATACAAGCAAAATATTCAATGCATAATGTTAAAGCTTCATGACACTTCCTATTTTTAATACTATTAATAGGAAACTAATAATAGCATGCTGTTGACCATGATGAAGAAGTCTCACAATTCAAAATCGAACATGCCTACAGACTGAAGGTTAACAAAATTTATCTAGCAGAGCATATAACAAGAAAAAGAAGACTGAAGACAGCTTTGCACTTGTTTTACCTCTCTAATTTCAATCTGTACTTACTCCATGTTTTCTGTAATTAATCTAATCTGAGGTCTGGTTTAGGGCTTTCAGTCACTACAAGTTTTGGGTAACAAAAAGCTCACCTTGCCACTAATTTTATATATTCCCTAGAAGTTCTGGCATCCAGATACCATAATATATCTCAGAAAGGAAACTGAGTTAAAAGTGAACATTTCATACATGCCAAATAAAATATATAAATCATAATCAGATTAGTCCTGTGAGATTGCAAATGGCCAGCTTACCTTCAAAGCTATATCTAAGCATGTTTGCCGATTATTTGGACGGCCCAAAATCAAACCCCACACAGCACCAAGGCCTTGAGTTACACGTTCACCATCACGAACCTCTTTTCCATGGGAATCCAAAACATCACTATAGCAGAGATCATCTAACAATTTCAACGCTGACTTTGGCAAAAATGGAACTTCCCCAAGAAGTCTACTGAAGGACTTGTCTGAAGCTGGAAAAGTATCCAAAAGAGATTTGGCCTACAATAGAGAAGTCATATAAATCTATTCTTTAGCAAACAAGAAGAGTAGAACCATGTAAAAAGCACCTACCACCCCCAAGAGGAGTTTCTCATACATAACAGAAGCATATGAGGATTTTCCAACAGAATCTACGATCACAAGAGAATGCAGATGGTACAAGATATGAAGCACAAGTTCATGCCCCTGAGGAGAAGATGAAATTAATTAGAACACAAAACCTTCAGCAAAGCAATAAAATTTCACAAAATTCTACCATCCACCAAGTAGATCGAATACATAACAACAATTTTCACCCCATAATATAATTGACCCAAAGTAGTAGTGTAGAAGCACTAAATTCAAATGCATTGCACTTCAAAAATATATTGAATTCAAGTATGAGCACATGGTTTTAATTGCATCAAATACAAGAAATATATAACTAACAGAAAAAGAATCATACTACAAACAGTTGTGCTCCCATTTTATAGACCTCCAAAGCTCTAACTAAACTTGACATCCAAGAACCATAATCAATGTCTTATGCATGTTTCATCAAAGAAAGAAGCACAAATGTTACTTTCTGAACATAAACCTCAGCTGAAGTAATTACAAAATATATCAAAGGAGAAAATGATAAGAAAATCACAAAGACCAATAAAATGCTGACGATAAGCCTAAGTCCATTCTTACAACTATAGAGACATGTAATATTCTTTAATTCCTTCTTCAAAAGCCACAGACATTTACAGAAAAAGAACAAATAGTTCAAAAAGAGCCCCGAGGAATTGGAAACTATTTCCTGAAGAATTCAAGACCTGATCAATTGACACCAGGGAAGGAGGCTCAGCCTAAATATGATAGCTAAAACATCATCACATAATTAGAATTAATATATCTTTTCCATCTATAATTTTTATGTTAGGCATGTAAGCCTTCATTAAGCACTTTGAAGCTAGATTATCATAAGCAGTTTTTGGATACTCAGAACAGAAATTGTTCATGTGTTATCCATATGAATAGTACACATGATTTATCATTTTTTCGGGTTTTTTCTTACATCTTTATTTTGTTAAAGAGGATGAATGTCCATACAGAATAGATTAATTAGGAAATTTAAGGAAAAACATCACTAAAAAAAATGTCAACAAAACCGGCAAAGAAATCTTCTCACTGTTTCCCTAAATAGCAAATTTTTATAACAGATATAACCTAAAACTTTTTGTCCCATCCAGCTGTACATGGATAAGCAACTTGCACAAGGGTTCAGGAAACATGATTTAAAATCACAGGAATCCAAACATACAAAGAAAACATTGTTTAAAAGGCTTTCCTAGACTGCAGAAAAGTCATAAGATTTGTTCATGATAAAGAAAGCTTCCAGCGCAGCGCCTATTTAATAATGCAGTAGCTATCATAGTTGAAATATTTTAAGTGACAAATTTTGGAATCACCCAAACAAGAAAAATTAAAAAAATGTTAGTGGGATACATATGAGTAATTCAACCTGCAAGGTTCACAAATATAAATTGAAAGGAAATACCTTGAGAAACCGGTAATCCACAATAATATGATTTTGCAGCATCGCAACAATGTCATCATCTGCATCAATCTGAAAGGCAAAAGAACCACATAATTTGTGAATGAAGCTGTTTACAGCTATTCAAAAAAAACATCAAATAGTGTCAGCCAGCCCCCAAAATTCTCAAATATCATATTATGTTGTGAAGTACACACTGAAGAAAATGTTCAAGTAGCAGCAGCGCAGAACCAAGGATTGGGAAACCAAAAAAGCACAAGCAGAAATTCTCTGAAAAATTCAACTTCGTTCTCAATTCAATCTACATTACCTGTTTAAACAGACTATTAGGGTAGTGTGATTATACAATAACCCGAACCAATTACAGTTTGAAGGCATATATCTAGTGAGAAAACTAGAAAGAATTCAAATATTCCAATGAATTTCTAGGTTTGCTAAATAAGATAAGTCCAAGTTTAAAACCAAAATTGTACAAGATCCCAATAAAAAACTCTATTAAATTAAAAAGAAATCATCCACAACTTAATGTGCTTTCCCTTGTTTTCACCACCAAAAAAAAACCCCAACAGAAACTTTGAAACCCATAAAGTTGTCTGCCATTCCCTAGTAATAATATTGGAAAATGTGCTAGTTGAGAAACATGGTTGTGACTGTTATTTGTGCAAATGGAGAATTTGTTACAATCATCTTTATTGAAGTCCATGGGACCGTACACAAGTGGGCTTATAAATAGGCATGTGTTAGAACTTACATGTACAAAACCAATTGGCTTGTGCTAAGTCTAACACCTACTAATTTATAAGACCTTTCTTTATTTTGTAATCTTCCGATGTGGGATTGATTTCCCAACACGCCCCTTCAAGTGCAACCGGACTTGGCAATGTGGCCTAACACTAACGACCGGTTGACACTTGCTCACAAATGGACCTGCTGACATATCCTGTTTAGGATCGGTCCGAACTGAATTACCATCAGTCCAACAAAGGGGACTTGAACATGGATCCCAGGATACAGCCCGTTAAGGCATGAAGCTCTGATACCATATTGAAGTCCATGGGACCGTACACAAGTGGGCTTATAAATGGGCATGTGTTAGAACTTACATGTACAAAACCAATTGGCTTATGCTAAGTCTAACACCTACTAATTTATAAGCCCTTTCTTTATTTTGTAATCTTCCGATGTGGGATTGATTTCCCAACAATCTTAATATCATCCAAAAGCTGCAGCATGCAGTCCATGGCCTTCAAGATATTCAATATTAACTAGATCCACATACGCTTTGAGAGATTCCTAGATTGTGGGAATATTTTAGCCAGGTAGGGATGTTCAGAGAGCTAGCAGAGAGCCTTAGAGTGTATCATGGTGTGTCTGGCTGCTGAGAAATAATAGGAATTCTATGATGTAGAAAATTTATGGGTTTCTTTTCAGAGTAGCACCATCAAGTTTGTTTTGGGAGCTTCTATCACACTTGATTCTAGAAATCATCCCAGAGTTTTATCTCAGTTTAGTTTTTCTTTTCCTCGAGTATCAAGTAAGAGGCTTGTATTAAGGCTACATCACCTAGTTTATCATCTGTACTTCTGATTAAGTTTAAAAAATGGTGGGGGGTAGGTGGTCATCTGCCAAAGAAACAGAAGAATTATGCAACAACAAACATCAAATCATTACAGAGACACAATATTAAGCAACAAAATTCATGTAAATGCCAGGTATCATCAGGATATAATTTATTAAATAGATATGATCAAGTTCCCAACAAAAGAATTCAAGAAAAAGATTGCTTGAAGTTTTGAACAATCAGAGAGTGATACTTCTAAGAAGAATTGAGCGATTAAAAAGGGTGTTGCCCATACCTGAGCAACCAATCGAGCAAGTAATGTCATGCATGTTAGACTACGATCAGACCCACACAGATGCTTGTAAGATTCAATAATACGTTCAACAGCCGATTTTCTCACATTGCTCTGTCGTTCTTCAGTTAATTCAATATAAATCGGAAGCTGAGGTAAATCCTGACAGGTCTCTTCAGGCATAGAAGCATTAGAAACAGGTGGAGAATGCTGATTCAGTTCCATCAAAGATGATGTGTCAGGCCCATATGTCTCTTCAATATCAGATAACTTTGATTCAGCATAGTCATCATCAACTATACGAGGAGGAGAAAAAGCATGATCTGAAGAAACCTTGACTTCAGAAGTGGGGGCAATTTCCTCAGTTTTAACGAAAACCTCCTCATTCAAATTTACTGCGTCATTTTCGGGGATTATACTTTCTAGTGTCTTGTCATCACTCTCAATGTTAGACATCATAATTTCAGGGGGGGTTTCAACAGAAGAAGCCACCACTGGAAAAGGCTTACTCAAAGAAATAGAACCATCAAGCTGAGGTTCTACACCACCAGTATCTTCTGCAACAGGTGCAGATGGCACTCCAATAGCTGTTGCAGTACGTCGTGGATCCAAGCGACGAGGATCCTGGAAACAATTACCAAGATGTTACTTTGAAATAAATAAGAATGAATCAGTATATCACACGTCTGCAAAATGTGATAAACTATAGAAAGATGCAGAAAAGAATGAATTGCAAGCATGTATTATTTTACCCTTCTTGGATCACGTTTAGAATCAGTAGGGATATTATTCACGGTGGATGTATCAGACAATGCCGAACTGTTTGCAATTGCTGTAGAAAAAGTTGTATGTGCAGTGGAAACTGAAGAGAAAGAATTAATCAGAGCTGATGGTGCCACAACTTGAGCTGGGTTGGTTAGAGCACCAGTTTGACGAGTTACTAGTGAGTTCCCAGACCTTGTCAAAGTAGGGGGATTTTTAGGCAAATGCTTCATATTGGTGACGACAATATCAGCTAGCAAATCAGGATGAATATTTGAAATGAGAATCCCAAGTGATTCAGCACCTCTCTCTCCTTCCGCGAGTAAAGCACCAATCATAGCTATCATTTGTTCTGCAGGAGTCAAATCATTATCTAATAAGGCAGTATTATGTGACACTCCATTGGCTGATGGAAATTCCTCCTCGGAATCATTTATTTGAGTTGGCAAGGTTGATGAGACGTTAGGACCATAACGAATTCTCTTGGATGACACCTCATGACCATTAGCTAGTTCTTCATTATCCAGAGCCATAGATCTTTTCCTTAACAGATCCCCCGAAACTGGGAGTTGGCCTGATGGTTGATCATCCTATGTAACAGAAGTTAAATTCAGTAGGGGTAAAAAAATAGAACACATAAAATAGCCACTAGATTCAAAGAAGAACAAAAAAAAAATCTAGCTTAAATCCAGAGCTAATAGATTCAAACAATTCTGGAAAACAGACAATAACAAGATATTACCCTGCTGAACCTGAATTCACGAGAAGCACGTTCATTAGTCTTAATCATTTTATCAACTTGGCGGATAACCTGGTCAGCAGCATCCCCAGAATTCATAGCACGTAATGCCCGAATCAATCTCTCCCTTGACTAAACAAGACCAAAAGAAAAAATTATAAATTGTCAATCAAAGGGCCAGGTCTATAGTAGCAGAACTGCTGGGATCATTGCACTTGATGTAACAGTTTTTTATTCCTTGTTATAGTAAAGCGATCTTACTAAGGAACTATAACTTTATCACTCTTCAGGATTTTGGGGGTGTCTTTTCTTAAAATTGACAAGCCCTTTGAATTTTATTGATTCATTGAAAAAGTGAAGAGAAGTACTCAGTTGCTCAGTACAAACCAAAAGAGATGATGCACATAGAGAAGTTGATTTCTGGCATGTACCTTCATAATAATACACATTATGGTTCTACTATTGCATGTTGACAGACCTGATAATTCTATTATTTAATGATACAACTGCAATCAATAACCTAGAATTTCACACGATAAATATTTTCCTAGAAATATATTGTGTTAGTTTTGACTGTGCGCATAACAAAGAGTTATGGTAGTGCAGTAAGATAAACCAGATGTTTCATGTTCTAGGGCCATTTACACAGCATATATGGATCCAAACATTAACCCATTCATTTAAAATACAAATGGTGCTATAAAAATTCATACCTTCCAAAAGTTGTAGCTCAAGTAGTTCAAACAACCAAAATAAGTGGGAAGTGCATACATGGGTGAAAAGCTTGAAAAAAAAAACAAGTTAGATGAAGTTACTTCACCTCAAAAATGGTTGGATGAGTAGACCGCAGGAATCCCAGAAAGGCGGTTCTCAATGAATATTGAATACTAGAAGCATGACATCCTTTCACCGACTCAAAATTTGGATTAAAATCAAGCAATGCAGAAAGAACAGTGCCAAAGTGGACAGGCCTTTTCCTCGCTATAGCTGCAAGACTGTCAAACAGATAAGTATGTCATTAGATAAGAAAAAAGAAATGATAGAAATCACAAGTGCAAGCACAAACACAATGATTAAACTAAAATAACAACAAATTATAAAAAAGGCAGTACTATGGTATGTATTTGCTTGAGCTCATGAGATGTGAAGAAAGAAAAAGAAAAAGAAAAAGAAAGATGATGTGTATGATTTTGCATGAAAAAACAACTTAACAATGGGATAAGTAGCAGTAAGGTCACCAGAAATTTGAAATGCCAAACATAGCCGTAAATAGATGGTTCACATTTTTGCAAGTTATTAGTTATATTGATATGAATGAATGCTTGACTAAGAAATATAGAATGCATAGAACAGATGAGAAGATGACCATCCAACAACTACATATATTGCCGCACCTTTCAACTGACTCCAGACTCCCCATACCCATGGAATAATAATTTATTGGAATACGCCCTTGGCAGAACTAAGTTTTCCATCACTCTGAATAATATACCCTACACCTTCCTGATACTGTGATTCACAATGGTTCAATAAAAGCATCCCTAAACATTATGTAATACAAGGCCCAATCAGAACAGCAATATACTACAGTACTTCACAAGGCAAAAGTTCTGGTGCACAGATAACTCATACTCCATAAGAAAAGCTGTAAATATCTCAGTGGAGTCGGTGACATATTCATCGATTTCCAAGACAAACCATTACATAATTGCCCAAAGGAATCTAAGGTATTTAGTTCCCAAAAATATGCAGGTTATATTGCACTAAGTTTTTACAAACAGCAGTTTCCACTTCATGCTGCATTCCAACTTCTTTATGGGATAGAACAGCTTATTGCAATAACTCAGGTACAACTGTCACAGTCAAATTTCACTAAAACAAAATATGTTGAAGTAAACAGTGTTGAATCCAGAATAAGGAGTTGAATGCTTTGTAAAACATATTTCTCCTCTATAATTATTTTCTTTGTTTTAATTCTTATTTTATCTTTACAAAAATTCACAGTGAAAATATGACATTACAAGCCTGTTAAAGCTTCAAAACTGAAGATCAAGCTCAAGATTGTAATTTTATTGATCATTTTCAGGCTCTTCATACTATCTCCAATAGAACCACAATGCCCTAGCTGTTCTAGGAGAACCTATCAGATAACTTCATACAATGAATGAAGATGCAGGAAACAGAACAGTAGAACCCTTGATACAAACAGTAACCCTGGTATGCAAAACTTGCCCAATCTTATATATCTGAACTGCTGAAGCACACAGCCTGTGCAAAATAAGGATTTATATGGAGTAAAGCATTCATTGGCCCCTGTGCTCATATTCCTTTTTGGATTTGGTCTTACTATTTGGTTAAATTGGGTTATTGCATTTTATTTCATTAAAATTGTGGTCCTTCCATTATAGTGGTTGTTACCGGAAATTCTCTCCATTATCATGATTGTTAACTGAAATTGTTAACATGAGGACAGCAATTCTCGTGAAATAAAAGTACAATAACTCAATCTGACTAAATAAAAGTGCAAGGACCAAATAAAGAAATAAAAGTACAAGGGCCCAGAGGAAGCTTTATTCCGACTTAGAAAGCAGATAACTTTCATGAACACTTGAATTCTTTATCAAATTATGGTAATTGAAACCAACACAAACAGAAAAGAGCAGATATGTCAAACAACACAAAATAAGAATATTAACAACCTCAGCAATGTTAAACCAAAAAGGCAGTTCCTCCATAGACCTAGTTACTTTCTTGTAATTTTAGAATTTGATGATAACCAAATTTGATGAAGAAATCCATATGAAACTAATAACTATACCAACATAATAAACTTCTAGGGCATTTCCCGACCTAAAAATGATCTATATGGGAGTTAAAAGGAGAACTGATTAAGCCCAACCCTACAATAGTAGAATTACATAGGCAACAGAAGGTAAAAGGTGAAACATATAGATAAATCTCAACTGCAGTCATTTCTAAGGATACATGATATGTCATCAAGTATCAAACCTCCAGTGCAAGTACATTGCAGTACAGCATATTAGTAATATCAATTAATGAGGGAAGAAAACACTATCAACAATTGCTAATAGTTCATCCTTCAAATCAAAACCTCATAAAAGTTTCAAATACTTCAAGAAAATTACAATACCATATAAATGACAAAATCTAATGTCATTAGCACAATGATTTTTCAAATTCATGCAATTAAACATAATGCAGTATGCACAATTATTGGCATGATGTAACTACATACGATAAACTTAAGCGACACATCACATTTGTAAGTGACACAAATCTATCATCTAAATATACTGCAAATTTAAGTACAAATAGCAAGAACAAACATCAGCATTCATTCTGTGAATACTCTTGCCTATCAATACAAAGAATGCTGCTTTCAAGAATATTTTCATAGCTGAATAATGTTCCATGTGGTAATGTCATGCTGAAAACTAGACCCAATCTTTGCATTCAACAACAAAATGATGTTTGCCATTCAAAAAGCTTGCATTTGCTTACTCATGGTTCTTAACGACATACCTTCAATTCTTTTGAAGTGAAAAAAATAATACTAAAATTACTTCAAAATTTAAAGAGTGCAAAATTCACTTGGTGTGCTTATTTCTACAAATTCTTTTTTCCTGTCATAATACATCAGAACAAACAATATTTCTTTAACCTTTTTACAGACTAACAGAAATTCAGAGCATTGATTTGCACGATGAAAATAAAAAGGCATCCGCTTTTTGCATTAATAATATAAGTCAATCTGGTCACAATCACAATCCAAAAAACAAGCTAATGAACAAGACAAGTGATTTCTTCTATCAGGTACAGAACCAAAAACGAGCTTTCATGTGCAAAACCTGTATGTTAAACCTTTCTTTGAAATCTTTCAACTGCTATTCTGATGGTCAAACATTGTGTCATGCATGCTAATTTAATGGCTTCAGCTCATTCCAAATGAACACAAACAAAACAAGACTTGTCTATGTAAATTTACTCACAGCTGCACAAAAAATACCTATCCACTGGAAAAATAAACTAAATGTCAGAGATGGAAAGGAAATAATAAAAACTAGGTTGATGAAACTAAAGCTTGGATGATGATGAAATAATTTCAGAGCAACTTCAACAATCTATATATATATATATATATGACAATCTGGTGAATTCTAACTTCTTTAATCAAACAAAAAAATTTTGTCAAACTTCTTTCCACAAAACTTTTAACAGGTTAAAAGGTGAAAAGAAGTGTATACTATATAAATATGACAATATAGTGAACTCCAGCTTCTTTAATCTAACAAAAAAAAATTGCCATACTTCTTTCCATAGAAGGTAAACAGGTGAAAAGGAAGTGTATTATATGAATATGAGAATCTGGTAAGTCATAGTTTCTTTTATCTACAAAAAGTTATGCACACACTCCTTTCGCACAGCTTTTAACAGTATCTAATGAGCAGTTACAAGTAATAGGCTTTAGTGCATGCATGTCAGAAACTTTCTCAATTTTAAGCTCCAGGCCATTTTTAAGAAGCATTCAAATCCACAACCATCATTACACCGACTGTAAAACAAAAACAGCTTATCTTAATGCCTTTCTTTCTGAACACATCACTGCTTGATGCATGGCTAAAAAACTGCTTGATGCATGGCTAAAAAGCCACTGGTAAAATTCAAAGATGTGTTAAGAGAGCAGTAATGTATGCGCCAAAGCTTAGTTGCTAGAACAAGGCCTATGATAAGCAAAAATCTTCATTGAAAAGTCATATCATTGCTCAGTACAATGAAGCAAGTATAAGAAGATAAACTTCAAGAAGAGAAATGATAGTAAAACAAGTGAGCTGGATATCTGAAAACATAACAAATGAAAAGGAGATATATAGAGGGGTAATCCCCAGTAAAAAAGAACTTTTAATTATTTAAGGAATTCAATGTGTATCAACTGTAACAGAACAATAATACATTATAAATTTGGATACTGTCAGCTGTATGCACATACAGTGCCAAAACTCAAACAACAATAAAGTAAATGACCCAGCTAACAGTTTAAAGCATAAAGTGTGTTGCTTGACAACCCAGTCTCTCTCAGCACCTGGGATGACAATTTTACCATCAGTTAACCATTCCTATCACTGGCCAATTGTACAGCAAAGCATCCAAACAATGTGAACATTGTCTAGCCATGCAACTCCCATTATCTGAACCATCAATGCTGCCGTATCCAATCCCAAAAATTCCTCATAAGAGAGCTGGTCAGCATGCTGCAATCATACCACAAACAAGCAGTTGAACTTGTACTAAAACCTGTTTCCAAGCTTCAGTTATCCCTCCAAAATTTTCAAGATAGTATAACTTAAGGCAATATGTAGTTTACTCCCTAAATCAATATGCAGAAAATTTTCAAGCCCCTCATCAGTTGAAAGATGCTTAACAAATCATTAGCAGGTATATACATGGTATGCCTATACAATTAGTTCAAATTTATGCTTGTGTATGAAACAATGGAAATTATGTAACTACTTTACTTCCAGAGCGGGAGTAGAACAATAACTAAAACCAAATTTGGCTCAGTATTTCACAGGTGAAAGCAAAAGCACGACAACTGTAGCAAATCAAGTACAGCATGCATACAAATAAATTCTATGCATCTGTTAAAAACTTGTTAAGAAAGGGACATTTAGACAAATGTTGATCTCTTCAATAAAACGGAGCATATGATATTTACAACATGATAATGCATGGTAAAGGGGTAAAAGACTGGGTGGAATTTCTATCGTAGCTTAGGCTCTGCAATGCCCTCATAGCTCTCCTGTTCAATCAATCCACCCTTGGTCACCAAAGTAAAGAATGGTCATTGAAAAGGTAACAGCCTTGGTAGTGACTTAAGAACTTTCTAGATGTCTTTACTTTCACGTCAGAAACCATCATAATTATGTACTCTCTCCATCCCAGAATAAGTACCATTTTAGCTAAAAAACATTTATCCCAGATTAAGTGTTATTATAGGATTTCAAGGGTTAATTTTCATTATTTTTTCAAAATTGCCCCCTTTTAATTGTTTTAAAATAGTATTTTAATACAGTTACATTAGATATTCGAACAAGTGTTGACCATTTAATAAGGATATTTTAATCATTTTATAATATTTCTTAATATGTGTGCAATTTGCTAAATAACACTTAATCGACGGAGAGAATAAAACACAAGACCAGGCAGAATGTAGTAGCAACTAAGATATCTCATAAGGTTCTTCCATAATAACACAATCTAATAGTTTCACCCGAAGACGTCACCCTTGTACCATTTACAGATCATCTATTGAATACAAATCAAACGTAAACCAGTCCATCCAAACATAAACAAATAATAAAGACCTAGAATCTATAAAAACCTAGTCCATTAAAGTGAATGGCTTCCTGCAAGTGAATATTGCTAAATTAGGGGATTCACTTCTAAATTATTGTTGTTTAGAACCAAAAAGAAAATGACAAGCAATTAATTAACCAAAACAACCAGTATATTGATATATATATATATATACAAAAATAAAGGTGGCATTGCTTTGAAAATTAGCAATACAGAAGACATGGTCAGCGAATATTAGCAAGTGGAAGTGAGAGAGACTTTGTGTGTGAATGTGGATGTTAGTAGCATTGTATGTTGG
>CAOJBK015132172.1:0-10609 GCA_948294925.1 Codiaeum variegatum
ACCGTGCTAGGCTACTGCCTGGGAGGCAGTAGCTTGGCACGGTCGGCTGGCATGGCCGTGCCAACGCCCGTGCCAGGCTACTACCTGGCTAGATAATCCTCCTGCCTCTCATGGGCTGTGCAGCCTTTGGCACGGCCGTGCTAACGCCCGTGGGAGGTATTGTCCACCATTTTCGCTCCGTTTTCGCTCGTTTTCTTCATCTTTCAAACCCGTACTTCAAAATAATCCTTTCTAACCTTGGATTTCAATTAATTTCTTGAAAACAACTGAAAACACTTTGAACAAACAAATCAAACTCAATTTAAAGTACAAAATCGTCAAGAAAATGGGATATATTAATGCATAATTTATCAATCATCACCTTCCATGCCTTACCATCCATAGGATGCCTCAACTTTCCATCATCTTTGTGCTCTCGTGAATGCCATGTTATAAGTTCATAGTACTCTTTGCACATGAACATACGTTGCAACCTTGGTTTTAGAGGAAAATACCTTACAACTTTTGTTACTACTTTGGTACACGTAGTTTGTCTTTCATTACCACCGTTTACATATTCCTTCTCCATCTCTTTCCACCTTGATACACCATAAATTTTGCATTCATGTTCTTTATCTTCATCCCAAAACAACATGTAATCATTAGGGCATGCATGAATCTTTTCATAACCAAGGCTTAAATTATTAATTATATTCTTTGCTACATTAAAAGACTTTAGAACATTAGCCAAAGGAAAAGCCTCCCTAATCAACTCCAAAATATCAGAGAATGCGACTTCACTAACTCCATGCATACACTTAAATAGGTAAAGCTTAACCGTGAAGTTAACCTTGAAAACTTCACACAACCTTCATAAAATGATTATTTCCCCTCCTTAATAAGCTTATAAAATTTTCTTACATCTATGTTTGGGCCCGTATTAACTCCATCTTCATTTGCTTCCGAACCATTGCCTAAATTCCCAAAAGCCACACACAACGTTGTGCAAACCCTTCATCAAATCTGCCTCATGACCATCCCCACCTATCTTTCCAAGTTGTGAAATATCATGAACCCATTTCATATACTATAACGAACACCCAATATAAATAAGATGGTCGTATATGGAATCTCGATCATGCCACTTGCTAAAGTTACACTTTTTGTAAGGGCACCTACATTGGTCTCCTATAGAGTAATGTAAAAATTCATTTTCAATGAATCTTGTCACTCCACTAATGTATGTTTCACTAAACTTTGGATGTTGTAACTAACTTTCACCATCATTACCCATATCATACCTAAATACCAACAAATAAGTTATTTTTTACAACTTATGTTGCACAATCTGGATTATAGAATTTCATACTATAATTTCATTCCAAAATTACTATATTTTACCATTATATTTCTTTAAAACGTGAAGAAAAGAGATTGAACTACAAATTTTAGAATTCCAAGCTATAATTGATCAATTTTCAGAATTTTTATGTCATTAATTTCTGAATTTTAAGTTCAAATGTTTATACTCTCAGTTTGAGATTATTTTGAGAGTTGAAGCAAGGTTTGAGGGGGGGTTTTTAAGCAAGTTTGAGGGCATGGTAGTAGAGTTTAGGTAGTTCTATTCAAGTTATTAACTTTTTTTTCTTAGTATAAATTTATAGTTTAGTATTGTAAGGGTATGATTAATCATTTTTAAGACATACCATTAATGTTTAGGCAGGTCCAACAGGTTGGATGAGGGTTTTGAGAGTTGAAGCAAGGTTTGAGGGGGATTTTTAAGCAAGTTTGAGGGCCTGACAATAGATTTTAGGTAGTTATATTCAAGTTCTTAGCTTCTTATTTTTTCTTAGTATAAATTTATACTTTAGTATAGGAATGGTGTTTTTTAATAATTTTTTATGACCTAGCAATAATGTTTAGGCAGGTCTAACAGGTTAGATGAGGGTTTTGAGAGTTGAAGCAAGGTTTAAGGGCATGGAAGTAGAGTTTAGGAATTCTATTCAAGTTTTTAACTTCTTTTTTTTTCTTAGTTTAAATTTATAGTTTAGTATAGGAAGTGTGTGTTTTAATAATTTTTTAGGACCTAGTAGCAATGTTTAGGCAGGTCTGGCAGGTTGATGAGGGTTTTAAGAGTTGAAGTAAGCTTTGAGGGGAAGGGGGTTTTAAAAGCTAGTTCAAGGGCTTGGTAGCAGAGTTTAGGTAGTTCTATTCAAGTTTTTAACTTCTTTTTTCTTTCTTAGTAAACATTTTTAGTTTAGTATATGAATGGTGTTTTTTAATCATTTTTTAGGACCTAGCAGCAATGTTAGGTAGGTCTACCAAGTTGTATGAGGATTTTGAGAGTTGAAGCAAGCTTTGAGGCGGGGAGGGGGGTGCTTAAGCTAGTTTGAGGGCATAACATCAGAGTTTATGTAGTTTTGAGAATTTGAGCAAGGTTTTAAGACTTGCAGTAGCATTTTATCAATCATAGCAGGGTAATTATTTTTTCATGGTTTGAGGGTTTGTTTTAAGGTGTTTTAAGGGCCTAGCAATAGTGTTTAAGGAGTAGCAGCTGGTTGGATAAGGGTTTTCCAAAGTTTTTTTCTTAACATACATAACAAGTTTTAAGATATCCATAATATATGATAATCATCAAGCTAAACTACACAATAAAGTAAAAGTACTTATTTAAGTAACCAACCTGATAAGTTACAACCAGTCAGATGTTTCTTTAATGCAATTAACAGAAAAACCCCACTTCACTTTAACTTCTGAAAAAAATTCACAAAAGGACACTTTTCAATAGATTAATATAAAAATAGAATTACAAACAATAATAACGGAACATATACTATCCCTCTATTTCCTATTTTAGTTTAATTATGTTAAGAATAAAGATAAACATTTTAGGAAACATAGTAAACTTAATAAGTAAATACTATAAAGAATGTTACAAGGGTGTTTTTAGCTTACCTCAGGGACATAATATGCTAAATAACACAACCATAGTAGAAAAACAACAACCCTATACAAAAGAACTAAAATAAAACCCTACACATATCCAAAAAAAAATGAACAACCGCATTAGTTTTTTAAATTTACACTTTATTTCGTTCAAATTTCAAACAATAATTATTGAAAATAAAACCTCGCCATAAGAAATCAAAAGCTATATTAAAATATTACTAAAAGAAATCAAAATAACCAGAACCATAAACCCCATCAAAATAACCTAACATTCCCTCATTGTGTAAGCCTAAACATATATCAAATAATAAAACCCTAATTTTTAGACAAATGAAATTATAATAATAGAAATCAATAGAACTCAACATATAACAAATATAAAAAAAATACAAAAATAAAAAGAGAAAGAAATTGAAAAGGAGAAAGAAATTGGTCTTACTTCTCCGATGACCATAACTCCTCATCTGGAACCAGCAGTTACTCCTTTCCAAAATGAGACAATGAGAACAGAGAAAAAAAAACTAAAAGAGGAATTAATTTAAAAAAGAGAGAGGGTTGGGTATGGCTGTGAGATGGTTAGGTTTGGTTGTAAGGGTTCATGGTGAAGAGATGAAGATGGTGAGGGTTGGGTGTGTTTGAAAGAGGGTTCGGTCTATTTCCTGTGAAGTTTATTGTTTTTTTTCCTGTGTTCATATGAATGTTTAATGTTAGGTGGAAAAATTTAGTAATTGTTAGGTAGGAAGTTTAGTAATTGTTTGGTGGGAAAATTTACTAAGTGTTGGTAGGAAATTTTTCACTAAAAATTAATATAGGGGGGAAGCTGAAAATTTTAGGCAACATTTTTTAATTAGTAAAATTGCAACATTATTTTTAAAATGTTATGTTTGGTGTAAATGTATGCAACACTTTTTTTTATTTTTAACAAAGTGTTATTTTAAAGTATGGTTAATAATCACATATTATATTTATTGTAACATTTTTACATATGATGTCACATTAGACTAAAATTATCTTAACCAAAGTAGCTAAAATTTTGTAACAACTGAAATTTTAGTTGTTGTAGCCCATTTATGGTGTAGTGATCTCAGGTCTCAAAGTGCCTATTGTCTTTGGCAAGTCTTTCTCCTATCCCAGCAGATTACGTAGATCCATCCTTTTTTCAAGTATCCTTTTCCATGGTTGTTCTTCCTTGACTTTCCGCAGCTCTAGATATTGACCCTATTTTTCTCCTTCTCCTTCAAGCCATAATTCCCTTACAAGGCTCTAACATAGTGTCTACATGGCAACCTGGGTCCCACCATTTTAAACACTCCACAACTCAATGGATGCCACCTCAAAGCTAAACAATGACACAAAATTATTTTTTTCTTTTATTTTTATATTATCTAAAATAAAACTAACCAAAATATTAAATCCCTAAAATAACTGAATCCCTAAAACTACCCAAAATCCGTAAGCTCCCTCATTCTTCATCTTTCGTCTTAAAATCACAACCTCAATTCAAAGATGAGCTCCTCATCTCGATAATAGACTTTGCAACAAACATATGGTGGCATTAGAAATGGTGATAGAGGAAAAGAAAAGATTGAAGAAGTGTTTATGTGGATGGAAATCCCCAATTAGAACCTCATGAACTGATAAAAATTTGGGGAAGATATTCCATGGTTATGGGTGAAGGAAGTTACTCATTAACATAGCGGAAGAAAAATCAAAAAAATCAAATTTTGATTTTGAATACTTTTGAAAAACTTTGTCCTATGTTAAAACTCTTTTAACATAGTTGGTTTAGCCATTTATAAAACTATTTGATAAATGCTTAAACCTAGGGTTTGGATTCATAACTCAATCAAGGATATTTCAACCAATTTATGTGCAAAACACAAATTTAACCAAGAAGGTTTATAAGTATCAAATACCTTAACTCCCTCCTTCATTTAACTCCCCAAGTGTGAAACACACCAAGCCTTCATAATGCTTGTATCTCCTTCCACTCTTTAAGAAGCTTGAACCTCCTCTCTTTGATTGCCCAAACTTTGATTCTTACTCTTTTACTTGAGTGCTTGAGAGTAGGGGATTGGTTTTGGAATTGCAACCTCCACACACCTTTCTCAAAGGAATAGAGGAAGAAGGGTTTGGAGTTGAAGAACTCTTCTTCAAATGAAAGCTATTACCTCTCTAATTTATGTGATTGAGAAAACTCTTTTCTCTCTTTTCTTTTTCTAACTCTTAGAGAGGATTTCAAATGTAGTAGATGATGAATAGTGGATAATCAAAATCTCATTAGGAAAAGATGAGTTACCAACTCAATTTTATGCCTATATGTTTTTCTCACCTTTTCCTTAAAATGAGGAGGAAGTTGGGAAACTTATCTATTTGATTAGTTGACTAGTTAATTAATCAAACAAATTAAGACTTTAGTTAGTAGGAACTCTTCTAAATCCTTAATTAATCACATCTAATGTAGATTAGGTTACTCATCTTGTGATTATGCCTAATTCATTTTGTATGTCCAAAACCATTTCAATTAATCATACATATTTGTATCTCATAAAAATTATGACTTAAAATCATCCCTTTATGAATTAAACTTCAAAACATGCTAGAGTCTTTGTAAATATAATTACAAGTATAATTCAATTATCATTGACAATTAATTAAACTCTTTAATTAATTATTAATATAATTTATTTCCAAGCTTAGGGAACAACTTTATTGTGTGACTTACTAGGTTCATGTTCTAATTAGAAATGGGATAAAGAAAACTCTTTTTTTTTCTTCCAAGTGTGTAATCCCCATTGCACACTTAGTCACATAAATCGTGAGTGACGTCTAGCATAACATATAACGACTACCAATTAGAAATGAATGTTGACGATTGTGTCCTTGACATTGCATGGACCTCTCAATCATAATTACCATATACTCAAATCCCTTCATTATGGATTCTCGATCTTAGATAGGGTCATGGAATAGTCAAACCCTATATGCTAGATAATATGACCTCTATTCGGTTCTAGGTCTTGATAAGTTTGATTCCTACTAGAAACTCTTTCTCGTGAATCTTATCTACCTTTCCAAGGATTTGAGTATTGAGAATAACCAGAAGTCATAAGATTTCTACCTTGTTTACTCAAGTTAATGAATCCTTTCTTAGAGATCATGTACCTTATCACTAATTATGGCTACCACATGCCATATACCAATACTTGTAAAGCATGAGTATATAAGTAGTAACAAACCATAGTAACCAATATGTTAGATAACATATCACCTCAAGTCTAAGGATTATATGTACAATTATGATCTAGATGATAAGATATTGATTAGCAGATAAAACCCATGTATATATCATCTAGCGCCACTGTTCAACTCATTCATAACATAGGTATGCTCACATGTTGTCACGACATCACATGTCTATATCATGAGACTCACTACCTCCATACCAATAATTATCTCATACTCATCATGGATAATAACAGATGTGATGGTCTTCCAGATTAATGACGTTCCAACTAATAATCCTATGACCATAAACATCTTTTAAAGTCTACAGCAAAGAGAATCAGTCACTCATATTCTCAAATTCTTTGATAATAGGTTCTCTTACATAAGACTTATTGAACATATATAAATTTAACACTAAAATGGACATTTCGTCAAACAAAAAATATATATTAAACTTCCATTAAGGGAATTATGATTATAAACATATACAATATACAATTATCTAGGGCATACATCTCAAATAGTGGGAGCTTTAGGAGTGGGGTAACTTGCAAATATTTTGAGTGGGTTGAAGAAAGTGATTGCATGAGATGTAAGGAGGTAATACCAGCACTGTTGGAGAAGATTGGGATGTGGGAATATGAAACTTCAGTATCTCGAGCTCGTGAAGTTGAAGCTGTAATCGATTATAAGAGGGCAGAAGATAAACTTTAATCTGAATTTAGGTTGGCATATAAAGAAAATGACGTGTTAAAGATGAAGCTGAAGGAATTGAAAAAAGAAAAAAAAAAGACAGGGGCTAGAAGAAGATTAATGTACTTGTGTTTTTGTTTTATTCTTTCATTGTGTATGTGTACTGGTTGAGATAGGATATCAAATTTGAAGGTGTGAGATTGTATTTTCCATGAATGGCCTATGTAGGCAAAGTGTTTGTGTAAATGCTTGAATGAAAGTTTGGTAGAAAAATTGACCCCACTTAATTCTTGTGTCTTTAATTTAGTTGGCGACTTCCTTACCTATAATAACTCCAATAGTTCAAAATTACAACCATTCTAGCTAGCACATGACCACAAGCATCACCATAAATTTCTCACATAAATTACAAACTTTAATAACAATTGACTCAAAGGACTGTGGAATTATAATTATCAACCTGGTTAAATTGGTTACATTGTTTGAGATAGTGTTACATGATAATATCTAAAACTTGCTAATAACAAATGACAACAAAAATCTATGCAACACTAGTTAACCAATTACATAATAATATCCAAAATTTGCCAAGACTAAATGGCAACAAAAACTTATCCAGCATTAGATAACCAAATAGATTATAAAATTTGCCAACATAAGATAATATTCAAATGTCTATTTTCTTTTTTTGAGATTTTCTTATTGCAGCTCTGGACTGGCCTGGGATATGTGAAGCCAACTGAGAGGCTTTTTTGAAAATTTTGAAACTTGATGGAGGGACACCCACAACTGTATATGGTCCCCGTTTGTCTTTGGATGCTCGTTGAGTCATCAATTTTGCTATAGATGTTTGTTTATTTTGTAAAGAACCACAAAGATAAATAATTAATTTTTTATCTTTAAAAAGTTAACAAACATCACATGTGAAGAACATTTACACATAAAACACACAAAATCGTGAAATGTGTTTTATATCACTATATGATATATTAAAGGAGTTTTGAGTTGTACCCTAGTTGAAATTGTTGAAGTTATTGCTGCTGGTTGACTACAAGTAGCCCTTGTGGTAGGAGGTTATCGTATGCTACTATTGGGTTGAGATAAACTATGAGGAATGTTTGGATTGGATTGGGAGCTACTTGGAATCCTTGAGGTGCTCCTTGTCTGTAAGTGAAATAAAGGGAAACATGAAAGTTATTTTAAATGGGTTTATTCTACAACATTTATATATCATCAATATTACATTTACCTAAGGTCTTGATGGAGATTTAGTCTTTTCAAATGCAGTTTCTTTCCTTGGTGTTGATGTAGCAGGTGGGTTAGTTCTTCATCTTTTTCTAGCCTGATCATCTTATCTCTACCTTGAACTTGGCTAATTCAATCTTACCCTTCTTTACTAAGGAGTCTCACCAGTAATTGAGAATAATGCGTCTACCAAAAAATCAATATGCGGTAGAGGAAAGTCATCCTTGGAACATGCCTTATTCAGATCTCGGCAGTCTACACACATTCTAAACTTTTTATCTTTCTTTGGTACTAGGACGATGTTTTCCAACCATGATCGATTCAATAAACTGGTGAGACAGTTGCTTAGATACCTCCTCCTTAATTAGAATGGAATAAGATAGCTTCATGCGCCTTAGTTTCTACTTGACAATCTTATAATCTGGATATGTCAGAATCTTATGGAGGGCGATACTTGGATCGAGTCCGATCATGTCACTGGGCTTCCACGCGAAGCAGTCTTCGAATCTCTTGATGATGGATTTAGTATCCTGTTTGTTTGAACATGCATATTTAATGTATGTATTTTTAAGCATGTCATGAGTGTCAGTGTTTATGGGCTCTTTAACAGCATTTTTTATTCCATTTATTTTGTTATTCTCTTTTTGCGATTGACTAAGGTCAGATTCATCAGTTGGAACATTAAAAAAAAAAAAAAGAGAAATGGTCATAATAAGAAATTTTGGTCATTTTATTGATAAAAATTGGGGAAAGGTCCATTATTACATCATGTTTAAAGTTAAAACCCATTTGATCGGTTACATCAGACTCAGAATTAGAGGACTCAGACTCAGTTTTAGATTCAGACTCAAACTCTATCTCAGATTCAGATTCTATCATGTCTGGTAGAGGGAGGCTTGCTTCATAGGATCAATTGCCAAGCTTTCCTAGGACAAGTTTGATTAAGGTGAAGAGGTCAACATTTTCTACCTTGTTAGATAGGAAATCTATTTCGCGAAAGAAGCTAGCTTCCATATTCTCCTCATAGTCCTTAGTTAGAAAATAGATGGTCTGGCAGTCTTCAGAGGTCAATTTCACATCTGAGAAAACCTCAAAACCAGGAATCCTGATGCCAGTCATAGGGTAAATCCATGGCTAGGGAAAACCACAGTGAGGAACTGTCTCTCCTTCTTTGACAAAATATCCATTTAGAGTTTTAAAGTAAGGCCTCATGAGGTAGTCAACTTCTCCTCCCTTGCTGGCTATGAGAGACCTTTCTCTTACTTGGGATTTTGCTTCTTCAATTTCATCATTAGTCAGGTGGTAGCCCAAGATGAATAGCGGAACAGATGATGGGTACTCATCAAAAGACTTCATCCGTTGTTGGTTCTTTTGAAGGCCCATACTAGGAAAATAGGCCATATGCTTGAGGATGTTAACAATCATAGGATTGCAGTAAGGGTCAAAGTCTTAAGAGATTTATTTTTTCACTATCTCGATCGATGAATTAGACAAATTAGAAGCCATATAAAAGATATCCTGGCAGCTCAGGTTGGATTTCTAGAATGGGAACTATGTCTAAGACTTTATATTTTCTAGACATATACGCTTTGATTGTGTAAAACAATGTGTTTCTATATTTTCACTTCTATCAAATTGATGTACAAGGTACTATATATATATAAACTAACTAGCGATATATGGAAGCTAATCCCTAGAATCAAGCCCCTAATAATTCCTAATTAATTACATAATCATATCATATCATAGCTTTAACACTCCCTCTCAAGTTGGAGCATAGATGCTAATCAGGCCCAACTTGTTATAAAAATAATCAATCCTAACCCCATTAAGAGCTTTTGTGAATATATCTCCCAATTGTTCCCCAGTTTTCACATATCCTGTCGAAATCAAGCCTTTCTAGATCTTTTCATGAACAAAATGACAATTGATCTCAATGTGCTTTGTTCATTCATGGAAGACTGGATTTGAAGCAATGTGAAGTGCTGCTTGGTTGTCACACCATAATTTGGCTAGAATTGAGACCTTGAGACCTACTTTAGTGAGGAGTTGATATATACATATTATTTCACATGCAGACTTAGCCATAGCCCTATATTCTGATTATGCACTTGACCGTGAGATAACATTCTGCTTCTTGCTCTTCTATGAGACCAAATTTCCCCCAACAAAAATATAGTAGCTTAAAGTCGATCTCCTGTCCTCCTTTGACCCCGCCCAATCAGCATCCGAAAAGCATTAAATCTTGGTATGACCATGGTTGCCATATAGGATTCCTCGTCCGGGTACACTTTTCAAATAGCATAAAATTTGTTCCACAGTTCTCTAGTGATCAATCGTTGGAGATGACATATACTGACTTACAACACTAACTGAATACATAATATCTAGATGAATCACAGTGAGGTAATTCAACTTCCCAACCAATCTTCTGTATCTCTCAGGATCTTCAAATAACTCACCATCTTTCGTAAGCTGTAAGTTAGGAGCCATTGGAGTGCTACATGGCTTAGCC
>CAOJBK015132196.1:0-23742 GCA_948294925.1 Codiaeum variegatum
TGTTCTCCCTTCTTGCGAAAGCTGGGGTGTTCTAGTAACAGAGGGGTGGTTTGTTGTTCAATAGCTAATTTATTTTAGTTTTATAAAATTAGTTAACCAAATAAGTTTTTAATCAATTCTGAAACTTTATTAAAAAAATTGATTTTTGAGTGTGTGTATACCTAAATTGATTTTAAGGTTTTGTCGGATTTTAATTATGAAAACAGATTTCATAACAGTTGACATAAATCATAATTAAAGGGCTTAAATGACTGTTCTAAAAAACCTTAGGTACGAATTAAACGGGTTAAAATAATTGTTAATTGAAAAGGAGAATTATATTGTACTGTATTTATCTATTTACAAGACTTAAGGATTGGAGGATCTGATGATTTGATAAAGCTAGAGTGACTCTCCATTGTGTTCAGAGAATGCTTATAGTGCATCTGAACTAGGCTGGAATGAGTTGAATTGAATGTTTATTGAGTGGACTAACTGTCTGAATGTTTTGAATATTATGTGTCAGTGATATGATATCTATGTTTAGGAAACAAAGGGTTGTATTTTGGAGGCTTAGTGTGTAGTAAAATAGCATGTGAGGTTGTCTATAAGTCTGGAAAAATTCTAAAAAAATCTGGAACCCCGAGTCTACTATGAAGGGTCAAATTTATAGGGAATCATGCCAGAAATCCTAAAAATTGGCTAGTGTGTGCCTAACACGCATTACACATGCGTGTGGGCCTTTACACATGCGTAAAGGCTATTACGCATGCATATTGTTATTTATGCATGCATCCAGTCATTTATGTGTGTGTTTTGTCATTTTGGGCCTGGACTCTTCTAGGATGATTTTTGGGTCCGGTTCGGTTCGATTTAATTCAATTTTTTTTTAGGTTTTCTGAGCTCATTTGAAGTCCGATTTAAGCACGGTCATATTTGTTGGGCTCTTATTAATGGGGTAGATGCAATGGTGTCAAAATGAGGGTTCACAAATACCCCCCATAGCTTTCATATTTGTGGGATGTGATTGCTAAGTATGAATGTAATAAATGTAGCAGTTTAAACTTTTGCCTATAAAAAGGGCTTAGGAGTGTCATTTTCATTCACACCTTCAAAGTTTATAACTTTTACTCCATAAATTTATTCATCTTCCTTTCTAGTTTAGAGAAAAAGCTAATTGGATGTTACCGATTTTGATTATCGAAGAGGAGGAGGGAGATTTATCTGGTTTGCTGTGTACGTCATTGGGGAGTGAACCTATTCCACCCTTCGTGGCTCCATTACTCAGTGACTTAGTTAATGATCCAAGATTCAATTGTTTTATGGAAGAGTTACTTGACATAATACCAGATTCATAAGTCAGACCATCCAATCTCGTTGCTTTACCGTTACAGGATCGAGATACCAATGATCATTTTATGATGGATAGGCCTTAGCCAAACACACCTACCAACCCGAATCTTCTGGAGAATTGACCGATGCACATTATTTGGCTTGACTTTCATTTTTATGTATTTCATGTCTCTCTTTATTTTTCTACACCATTTTATTATGATTATTTTTATTTATTTTCTATGGTATTCCTTTACTTTTCTCTCGCATTTTATTTTTGTGCAAAACAAAATTGAGTAAGAAATAAGTGGAATTGAAAATAACTAAGACATAATGCGTACCTTTAGGATGGCCAGTATAGCTAGAAAGGTAGCAAGTCTCGCTTGGATAAGGTGATTGATTTCCTGAATGCTCACATAAAGGTTACTCAGCTGGTAGCTCAAACTCACTTATTAGGCTAGTTGCAGTTGGATATAGGGTGTACTCCTAATTAGAATTTGATTTTTACCCTTGATGAGAGGTGATGGGTGACCACTAATACTTTTCACTTGCTTGTGGAGGAGATGAATATGACCCCATTTGAGTGGTCCTGCTTAACTAAGATGCGATTTGAGCATTGGAGTGTTGTTTTTGCTACTAGGGCGAGATAGTGCCATGAGGTGGGGACTCTATTGGGGGAGTGCTTGCCATGTGATGGTCAGGGGTAGGTTTAGAGGACCATTTTATTAGACCTGTTTCCTAGATGGATTGGTAGATTAACAATTTTACTATCGATCAATGTGCCTGAGTCTGTTTGCTGATCATCTTATCTACCATTTTTTTATACAATGAGTGTGGCTAGGTTGATATGAGGATTCTAGCCTCGCTGGAGAATCTGAGGGATTTGGGCGAGTATGAGTGGGCTAGTGACAGTCTAGCTGAGGCTTATAAAGGTATGGGCACGTTATGCAGAAATACCTAAACAGGCATTCCATCCACTGCTATTGTTTGGGAGGTCAGTATAACCCTTTTATTTTATCGCTTCTGATGCTGTGTCAATTTTATTAAACTATCTATTTTCTTATGTAGTTGTGGGCCTTTGCCCATTTTGGTGAGATTGTCCATAGGGTCATTTTATGAGACCAATTTCCTTCTCTACTTGGGAGGATAGGGTGCGGAGAGTCCTAGCTTCCTAAGAAAGCATCTTTCCCATTTTCTGATTAATGTCGTATCTTAGAGACTACGACTTAGGTATGCTGGATTAACTTGACTTGTACCTTCTAATAGATTTTTGATTTATTATTTTTAATAATTTTAGGTGGCATGGAGGCCCTTCTAGAAGATCCATGTTAAGGATGCAGATCGAGATGCTGTTGGCATTACCACTACTCAGAGGCGGATTCTACTGGCTTCGAATGTGCTAATGGAGTTCTTCCCCGGGGAGTGTGTCATGGCTCAATCTATCGATGAGAGGATGGTGCCTACTGATCCTCCTTTGGAGATGAGAGAGGACTTATCTATTACTTTCTAAGCTTATTGGCATGTAGGTAGTGCTCGGGAAGGCTATATGTTGGTCGATGCTTCATATTTCGAGTTTTAGGCAGTTAGGCTAATGACTGAGATGCCTTCATTTCACACTGAATATGGCTATGCTCTGAGGGGAGGTCTTGCTATTGCTAGACGAAGGCTTCAAGGTGGAGTTAACCATCCATCTGCCCCTCATCAAATTTCTAGTTCATCAGGCATGGTTTCTTCATCATCTTATATGCCTTCTAGCTCAAGCCAGTCCTAGCGTTCGATGCCGCAGACTTCTGACCATGTTCTCTACACCGATGCGGTGGGTGTCAGCTAGGTGCACTACTTTGGTAACAACTATTTGCTGGGAGTCCAGAGGGTGGACTTTGATCATCTTTCGAAGATGGTATGTCTTTTGGCCTTGGTGTTTCTCATATTCTATTTTTCAGACAATATTTTATTTCTATCTGTTCTTTGTTGTAGGTTCCCGACCTAATCTATGGCCAGAGCATGGATAATTTCAAGAGGTGTGCTTTTAGCCTAAGTACCACTATGTCTACAATGAGTCTGATGGATAGCCGAAAAGAGCAGAGGGTTGTTATGTGTCGTAAGGCATAGGTGGTGCCCAAACAGGAGGTGGCAGAGCTTGAGTATGAAGATGATCCTTGATGTATTTATGCATGAATGTTGTGATTTAGGCTATATTTGGGCCCCAGTTCATGGGATTTTGTTGTAAAAACAATGTCTATTTCATGCTTTTATTTTAAACTTGAAACTGTTTGAATTTTGAAACTTTGTTTATTTCCATGATTTTGGAATGATTTTGAGATTGATAAATGTATTAGATTAAAAATCAGGCAAAAATAGAATCAGATTGAATCGAAACGGATCATTTCGGGGGAAGGGGGTGGGGCGAATTGCAACGTGCCATATGGTATGCGTTGAGTGGGTCACGCATGTGTATAAACCCTTATGCATACGTAAATGCCTAAAGGCATGGGTAAAAACCAAAACGCATGCGTTTCAGCTTATTCGCGTCCTTTTTTCCAAGTTTCACATGTCCAGCCTTCCAAACTCAATTTTTTTGCCTCATTTTTCTTTCCACTATAAATATTCATACGAAAATGACTTTTGACTCAGAAAATCATTAAAAATAAATTAATTTTTAGAAAATGTCATATTCTTTTCTCTTTTTTCGAACATGGTGCACTTTTTTAGCCATATGATGCATGGATGGTGTCAAAAGTTGACCAAAGTGCAGAGGATCAACCTCAGGAGATACAGTCTGTCTGCTTTACTGGCTCATTGGGGTGTGAAAATTGACTGGGACTTTCTGATTGACTGTATGTGGTTTTGGGATTTTGTTGATCAAATGTTTCGATTTAGGGAGGGCATGGAGGAGATGTGTTCAAATTTTGAGGAATTTTTTTTGCTGGGTACAAATCCCGAGGCTATTTTAGCTGTTCCAGTTAATTGGGTAGGCTATTTTGAATCATTTAAGAGGCATATAGATTTGATTACAGAGGCTGCTTCAGGCTTAGTGAAGGACGATTTGGTTGACTTGACTGTGTTGGCCTTTATATTTTGGGAGGAATCAAAGGATGGCTCCATTTAGATGGCTCAGAGGTTAAAGGCTTATGCCTTTACACTAACTATGGGCTATATATTTGTGGGCTCAGTTGCACAAAGAGATGCGAAGATAGCTAAGTTGATACTCCAAATGGGTAACGTTAAGTCTATTATGGGTATGATTTTAGTTGAGACACTATTGAGCCTTGATATTTATTATAGCTTTAGAGAACCTTCGACTATCAGTCCGCTTTTACTCTAAGTACTAAAACCCTTTCTTTTGCTTATTTATTTTAGCATGCTTTGAGGTTTCTCTGATCGAATGTCTTTCCCTTTCAAATTTGGCTGGGAAACCATCTCAGGATCATTTTAGGACCTGACAGACCTGAATATTTTGTTGCTTGGTATCGCACTAGAGGGGTTGTCATTCAATTTAGCTTTGAGAAGGAGTGGATTAGCTGGCTATTGGAGCTGGGTCCTTCAGATCTGCTATGAAAGCCTGATTGGTACATTATCAAGTGGTTTATTTCAAGCATTTAAGGTTTCAAGTAAGTGTATCAGCTTGGTTTTCAACATTTTACGTGGTACCAAGCTACTAGAGTTCTTTACCGGATGAGGCATGATCAGGATATGCCCCTAGATGGCCATTTGTTTAAGGCGACTACAGTGAATGACTAAATGGCTAGAGCTGTCCTCGATCATTGGATCAAAGATTATTCGAGAGACATGGTGATTCCTGGTGTGGATAATGGCAAGATTGCTAAGTATCTCATATGGTGGATGGAAGCATGTTGGATAAAGGAGAAGGCCAAATGAGTTGCTATTCTGACTGAGATCGAGAATTGAGTATGAGTCTAGATTTTAGGGCAAAATAAAACTTTATTTTATTTTTTCTTTTCTATTTCAATGTCTTATTTTGGGTGTTCCAAAAGATGAATAAAACCTCAATAAACATTTTTATTTTATTAACCTCTAATTTTTGCCTAAGCAGCCCTTTTTGGGTTTATAGCTTAGTGAGTTGCCTTGATTGTTGCCTAGATCACCTTTTCAGTTTAGCAAGTTGTACCCTGAATTTTCCCTAAGCTGTCTATTTGGGTTTTCAGTTTAACAGGTTTCATTATTTTTTTTGATTTATTTTTATTCATTTTAACTATTACTTGCAATGTTAAAGAGCCCAAATGTGAATGAGAATGAAGCATTGATTTTTATTGGATGATTTGGACCGTGTCTGTGTAGGCTGCCAACGTATCTCCTTATAAAAGATAATTTTGAAAATTGAATGCATAATAATTTTGGAGAATCAAGTCCATATAGTTCTTTTTTTGTAATGTGATGCATGAATGCATGCTCATACAACAAGAACACTATATGAAGTACTTCTTGTGTTGATCGAGGTTGGTTGGATGGTTGAACTCATTGCCATCGATATCCATCAGGAAATTCACACGTCCTTAAAGGATGATATATGGTCCACTTTAAGGAGGTGTGAATTTCCCTCGAGGGTCTTGCACCACTTGTCTGATCTCTTTAAGAACTAGGTCACCGTCTTGAATATTACGACTTCGAACCTGTTTATTGAAGTGTTTGGCGAGCTCAATTTAGTAATTCTATGTGTGGTGGAGTCCTTCCACCCTCTTTTCATCAATAGCATTGAGCTGGTCATAGTAGACCTATTGCCAATTGAGTTCAGAGGTTTGAGCTTCTTAGAGAACTCTTGCTATTTGAATTTCCAATTCTATGGGAAGGTTTGCTTCCATTCCATAGACTAGAGGGTATGGTGTGGCTCTGGTAGTTGACTTGTATATGGTTATGTATGGAAGGAGGGAACTTGAGAGATGTAGATGCCAACCTTTATGGTTACTTATCATCTTCTAAAGCATGTTTTTTAGTGCTTTGTTAGCGGCTTCAATTGAACTGTTTGTCCGAGGTCTATAAGGGGAAGACCTGTGGTGCTCTATCTTTTCCTTTTTTTTAAGAGAATAACTACCTCTTTCTGGAAGTGGGAGCCATTGTGAAAAATGTTCTCGTGAGGAACACCATACCTCGAAATGATGCTAGTTTTGATGAATTTTGCTACTTTCTTCGAATCTGGTACTTGATAGGGTATAGCTTTAACCCATTAGATAAATTAGTCTATGGCCACCAAGATGTATTCATGACTAACAGATGACTTTGGTAAGATCTCACCAATGACATATATGCCCTACACATCAAAGGGCCAATGTGTAGAGAATGGGTTGAGAGGTGAAGAGGGGAGTCTCTGGAGCTTTGTATACTCTTGATATTTTAGACATCTTCAAGCATACTATCTATAATCCCCATCATGGTGAGCCAATAGTAGCCTTGGTTTATGATTTTTCTAGATAAGTTCCAATCATTCATGTGAGTACCATCCATTCCACCATGGATTTCTTTCATGATTTTATTAGCTTTTTCGTCTGAAACGCACCTGAGATGAATGTCGTTCATGGTTTTCTTGTAAAGAATGTCACCTCTAGGGATGTACCCATTGGTTAATTGTCTAATGGTTCTCCTTTCAGCCATAGAGGCACCTTCGGGATATTCACCTTTAGTGAGGTAGATGTAGATGTCCTAATACCATGGTTTCTCCTCGACATGGATGCTCATGCAATGAGTCTGAAAACTCGATCGGTGCTCGATGCTTATCGAATAGGATGGATAATGAACCCATCTCGTATTTCTATCATTGATGTAAGACTTTCTAGTACATCTGCAAACTTGTTCTGAGTTCTTGGAAGGTAGTGGAAAGATAAAGTTTCAAATTTATTGGCCAACTCTTCAAGGCGCTTATGGTAAAGAACCAACTGCTCCTCTCTAATCTTCCATCTTCTCAAGGCTTGTGAGACAATGAAATTGGAGTCATAGTACACTTCTAGGTTTTTGATGCTAATTTGGAGAGCAGATTCTAACTCAAGGCAATGAAATTACAAGACGTAAGCTTTTGTTGGTAGGCGTAAGGAACACCAAGCCAATGCTATAACCTTTGTTGTTTATGGCTCCATCAATGGATAGTTGCATGTGTCATTCTCTAACAATTGTATGTCTTCACCAAGAAATTCAGGTTCTTCCCAATGATCGTCAGTTGAGGCAACAACCAGTTGATTGGCGATAACACTACCTTTGATGGATTTTCTCTAAATTTATTTAAGGTCGTTAGTTGTAAGGAGTGCCATCCATCTATCCATCTTGCTATCTAAGATGAGATTTTCTATGAAATATTTTAGGAGACTATGATTAGTGAGGACATGTGTGATGTATGCCCTCAGATAATGTCTTAGTTTATGGAAGACCCATACTAGAGCTAGGTAGAGCTTCACAATGTACTTATACTTAAGTTCATGTGCCAGCATTCTCTTACTTAAGTAGTAGATGCCATTATTTTTATGTGAGTTTGGAGCTTTCTGAGCTAGCATTGCTCCTATGGCTTCTTCAATGATAGTTAAGTAGAGCAGTAAAGGTTGACCGGACCTAGAAGGTTGTAAGATTGGTGGACTCAGTAGATACTTCTTAATTTGTTCAAAGGCTTTCTAACACTCCTCAATCTATTATTTTGAGGAATTCTTCTTTAGTAAGTCAAATATTGGGCCACATGTGTCGGCTAGTTGGTGAATGAACCGATTGATGTATTGCAAACAACCGAGGAAACCTTGTATCTCCTTTTCAGTTTTAAGAGGTGACATGTCAAGAATGGCCTTAGCTTTGGTGGGATCCACTTATAAACTTTTCTTACTAACCATGTAACCATGGAACACTCTAGATGAGGCTCCAAATATGCTTTTGTTTGGATTCATCTTGAGATTATACTGTCGAAGTCTAAGGAAGAACTTCTCTAGTGCTTGCAGATGTAGTTCAGGAGTTACACCTTTAATAACCATATCATCAACATATACTTCCACATATTTATGTATTAATTCATGAAAGATTGTAGTAGCCATCCTTTGATAAATGGCTCTCGTATTCTTTATCTAGAATGGCATTACTCTATTGCATTAGGTACCCCATTCTGTGATAAAAGCTATTTTTTTCCATATTTGGAGGATGAAATAGGATTTGATTGTACCCCATGGCCAAATC
The DNA here is from genome assembly GCA_948294925.1 of Codiaeum variegatum. Lineage (NCBI taxonomy): Eukaryota > Viridiplantae > Streptophyta > Magnoliopsida > Malpighiales > Euphorbiaceae > Codiaeum > Codiaeum variegatum. Next base: position 8,470 of record CAOJBK015132196.1, read on the forward strand.
GGTTAAGGAAACCATCTCTTAATCGGCTAGTAGGTCGACTAAGAGGTCTATATAGGGCATGCTTTGTTCAAGTCCTGATAATCCACACACATTTTGACTTTGTTTTCCTTCTTCGATACTAGGACAATGCTAGCCAACAAAGATGGGTATTTGATCAGCTTAATGAATCTGTGAAAGAGCTGTTTGGCAACCTCTTTTTTGATCAGAATGGACTAAGCAGGCTTCATGCGTCTGAGCTTTTGCTTGATAGAATTGCTGTCTAGATAGGTTGGAATCATGTGGATAACAATGCTTGGATCTAGTCTAGTCATGTCACTGGGCTACCAGGCAAAACAATCTTCGAATCTTTTGATTACAGACTCGATGTCCTATTTGTTTGAGCATGCAAATGCAATGTATGTGTTTCTAGGCATGTCATTAGTGCTAGTTTTTATGGGCTCTTTTAACTGCATCTTTGATTTCATTCTCTTTTTTAGTCTGTTTAAGGTCAAATTCATCAATTGGAACAACAAAAGAAAACAAGGAAACATGCTCGCAATAAGAAAATTTGGATGTCTTATTAATTGAAATAGGAGAGAGGTCTATGGTTACATCATACTTATAATTAAATCCTAGTGGAATTGTTGCATCATTTAGATTCAGACTTAGAAGAGGGAGACTCAGAACTAGTAGTTGATTTAGACTTAGAAATGGACTCAAATTCAGTAGCTTCAAAGGGACTTTCGTCGAAAGGCTAGTTCTTCAGCTTTCCATTGGCGTGCTTGATTAGGGTGGAAAGTTTAGATTTTTCCTCTTTATCAGTGAGAACATTTATGTTGCCAAGGAGGCTTGCTTCCATGTTCTCCTCATAGTCATCGTCCAAGTAGTATATGAGCTGGTGATCTTCAACAATCAGTTTCACATTGGAAAATAGCTCGAATCTAGGAATTCTTACACTAGTGACAGGGAAAATCCATGGCTTAGGGAAAGCATAGTAAGGAATTGTCTCTCCTTCATTGATAAAATAACCATTTAGGGTTCTAACATAGGGCCTCAGAAAGATGTCAACTTCACCCCCTTTCTTTGCGATTGTAGAGTTCTTTTTTACTTTAGCTTTCTCTTCCTCAATCTCATCATTAGTAGGTTTATAGCCCAAGCCAAAGGGGGAGTGGAAAACTTGATTTCTTTGAAGGACTCAACTCATTATTAGTTTTTGCCTAGGCCCATACCAAGAAAGTAGGCCACGTGCTTGGGAATATTCTTAACCATTGGGTTGCAGTAAGTATCAAAATCTAAGGCAAGTGGTTCTTCATGTTCTCTGTAGTGTGAATGAACTGAACAAATGAGAAGTCAGATAAAGGATATGCCGATAACTCAATTTGAATCTCCATGATGGGAACAGTGTGTTGGGACTTCTGATTTTCCAGAAAAATCAGCTTTAACAGTGACAATACCTCCTTTTAAGGGGAATTTGATTCTTTGATGTAGAGTAAATGGCATAGCTTTGGCTTGATAGATCCAAGGCCTACCCTGAAGTAGATTGAAGCAAGACGGTACGTCAATGACTTAAAAGGGTACCTTGAAGGTAGTTGGCCCCATGGTGATGGTAAGTGTAACCACCCAAAGAACCTCTCTTTTAAAATTGCCATATGCCCTTACAATTTGATCAGAAAGGGTGAAATCAATAACCATCATCCGCAAGCAACTTTCAACTTTCAAAGTGCAAACATTCAATGTAGACCAATTATCAACTAAGGTCATAGGGACAGTCTTCTACCTTGTAATAAAAGTGATGTACAAATCATCATTATGTGGTCCCTCAGGTGGGATCTCATTTTCAGAGAAAGAGATGGAGCTTCCCTTGGTGGAACTGGTGATTGATGCAATTAAAGTCTCATGAGAGATATCTGAAGATGTATTAGTCTAGTTCAATGCCTTACGAAGAGCTTGGCGATGAGGATGAGAAGACATGAGTAAGTTTCAGATAAAAATGTTGGCTCGTGTCTTCTTTAATATTTTCAATATGGGATCCTTTTCAGGTTCAGGAGTCCCTTTGTTTTGCACCAATGGTTAGCTTGAAGATGAGGTAATATCAAGAGCTTGAGTGATATGACCACTTTTGGTTATAGTGTCTATCTTTTGGCCTAAATGCCTCAAATATATGATGACAAAGCAGTAATCATTGGGAATTAACCACCCTAAAGAAATTTGGGCAATTAGAGATGAGCAATTTAGGGAGAGCGACCTTTCTAAGGAAGATTGATCATTTTCAGTGTAATGATAATTTCCCAGAGGCATGGAATTAGTGATGATATTTGTCAAATCACCCTACTCAAATTCATTTAATATGGAATTAACATTGTGCTCAATGAGGGGATTAGTGCCAATATTGACATTAGGCAGTAGGAGATATTTAGCATCAATGAGATCTTGAATTTTGTGGCAAAAGGCCTTGTAATCATCAATTATATGGCCTGGCCCTTGGTGATAGTCATAAGTTTCATTGATATTGAAATTATTTGGTTGAGGATTAGGAATCAATTTAGGCTCTAATGGCTTGAAAGCATTCTTAGCCAGGTATTGCCTTAAAAGGTAGCTTAGTGTTAACCCTTTCAGGTTGGTGAATTCCCTCCGTTGTATTTGGAGTGGCTCGCAGGCTGAGATTACATTAACCCTGTCCTCTTTCTAAGTACTATTTGTCTTTTTGAAATGAAAGGATGAGGCCTGAGAGTCATCCTTGATGAGACCAGATTCAATCATATCTTCTAGGCGAGTGCTAACAGTAACCAAGCTTTTGAAATCAGGAAAGTGTTGTGTTATCATTCTATCTCAAAACATAGTCAATATGTTCTTAACTACTATGTCATCTGTATAGAATTAGTAGGTTTGTTAACCATCTGGGAGACTTTCTCCCTCTATCTAGAAATAAAGGCTGAGAAGGTCTCCTTAGGCTGTTGCTTAGTAGTTTCAAGATCTTTTATCTTAATTCAACCTTTTGGTTATATGAGTATTGTTTCATAAAGGCATCAAAGATGGACTCCCATGTATGTTTCTTAGAATCCTCTAACTATATGAACTAGGTCAGACCTGCGTCAGTGAGCGACTATTGGAAGAGCAAAGCAAGAAGCTCGCCTTCCTCTTCCAGAGGACGAAATGTTCCATCATAAATTCTCAGATGAGTCTCAGGATAAGAGGGGGCCTCGAACTTTTCAAAGTGTGGCATTTGGAACTTAGGAGGAAGCCTTGCCTATGAAAAGGGACTTAGTGCCTTCACATCCAGAACATTCTCTTTCTTTTTTAGGGCTTGTAGGTCCTTTTCCATTTCTTGATACTTTTTGGTTATGGTCTTGATGTGTGGATGCTCTTCAACCCCTTTGGGGAAAGGATCCATATCAGGGGTGATTGGGGTACTATTTCTAAAGCCAGATTATGGATTTAGGATGATGACCTCATCAGCTAGAGTGTCAGAAGTAGTGGAGGCATGATTGGTGAAGTGGATCCCAACTTGACTTAGTATGGTATGAACTTTACCCAAAATGGTTTGTTCCTGGTTTTGCATCATTACAGAAAGAGTTTTTTTTATTAAACCTTCATAACCTCTTCTTGTCTTTACATCAAGGTTGCAAGCATGATAGTAAGGTCAGTTGGTGTAAGTGCTGCAAGTGGAGCAACCGGTGCAAGTGGAGCAACTGTGGCAGTGATAAAAGCAGTAGTGCTAGTAGGTGAGATATCTCCAGTAGGCATGGTGACCTTTTGGAAAGGGAAAGTAATTTGAATATTAGCTCTTTTGAAAAGAAAAGGTAAGCTATTGCAGGTAGGTGATTTGCAAGAAGAGGTAGGTTTAGGTTTTAACTAGAAAAGTGCACTTTGTCCAACTTCAGTATTTTGGATGTAGTGATGCATGCATGTATGTATGAATGTAAAAGGTTTCATGATGACAACAATATAGAGTTTATGAAGGTACATGGGACCTAAGGTTAACTATATTCATTACATGAAAGGTTGGTGGTTTAAAGGTTCCCCAACAGTTAGAGGTAAGACACACCTAACCACAAGAACCAAGGAGGCTAAAGCGGGTCAAACGAATTCATGTACCTTGTTATTCCAACTGAAAGGAATAGTTATCGCACCCTAGAGTTGGATTTTTTTGCTATCGTCAAAGCAGTTCTAAGAAAGGAAGCTCACTTGATGTTACTCTCTATCCGGGTTTTCCTAGTATAAAGGATCATAGGAAGTGATGCATGAAACTTACTTTTGCACGGTTTCGAGCCAAAATATTGTTTCCATAAAATAACCCACTTAGTTTTTGGTCAGTTTTACCAAATGTCCCTAGTGGAGTCACTAGCTTTGAGGCCCCACCCGAATGGCTGGCGAGATTTCCCCCCAAAGAGCTCGCCTGCTGGCCTTATGGCCTGGAGGAAACCTTTCGGATTGCACTTTTAGGCATCGCGAATTGTAGTCGAGTTCCTAAATTTGTGCATCCATATGTGTACTTTGGAGTGCACGTTGTGTGGGAGGTGTTTAGAGTCGCCACTTAACCTTTAAGAAAATCTATTTATCTTAGGTGATTAAGAAACCTTTTGTTGTAAACTCCATTTTAGAAAATATATCAGTTTTCTGCCCAATTTGAAATGTTGTTCTTTATGGAACCGGAGTAGGCTAGAAGATTCTTGATATGAAAATATTTTGTAAAAATAGTTTTATTACCATTTTAAAAGACAATGTTTTAACTCAGAAATTATTCAATTTCAGTTAAATAATAATAATAATAATAATAATAATAATAATAATAATAATAATAATAATAATAATAATAATAATGAATCAAACAAAGAAAATAAAGAAAAAGTGATTTTGGAGTTGAAGTCGTGAAAGGCTTGCTAGTGTATCCTATTGAATGGGAATAAAATCCCACATCGTTCTGCCTTCTTGTGAAGGGTGGGATGTGCTAGTAACAAAGTGGTGGTTTGTTGTTCAGTAGCTAATTGATTTTAGTTTTATAAAAGTAATTAACCGAATAAGTTTTTAATCAATTTTGAAACTTGATTAAAGAAAATTGATTTTTGAGTGTGTGTATACCTAAGTTGATTTTAGGGTTTTGTCAGATTTTAATTATGAAAACATATTTTATAATAGTTGCCTTAAATCAAAATTAAAGGGCTTAAATGATTGTTCTGGAAAACATGCCTTAAGTACGAATTAAAGGGCTTAAAGCAGTTGTTAATTGAAAAGGAGGATTATATTGTACCGTATTTACCTTTTTGTGAGACTTGGGAACTGGAGGGTCTGATGGTTTAATAAAGCCGAAGCGAGTCGCCGTTGTGTTCGGAGAATGGTTATAGTGCGTCTGAATTGGGCTGGAATGAACTAAACTGAATGTTGATTGAGTGGACTGATTGTCTAAATGGTCTGAATACGATGTGTCTATGATATGATATATGTCTTTAGGAAGTTAAGGGTTGTATTTTGGAGGCTTAGTATGTAGTAAAATAGCATGTGAAGTTGTCTACAAAAATTCGTAAAAAATCTATAATCCCGAGTCTATTATGAAGGGGGCACGTGCGTAATACGTACTAAGCATGCACATGGGCCTTTAGGCATGTGTAATGGGCTTTAAGCATGCATATTTTCATTTATGCATGCGTACAGTTGTTTACGCGTGCATTTTTCATTTTTGGGCTTGGACTTTTCTAGTTCCGGTTCGGATCGATCCAATTTAGTTTTTTTTTTTGGGTTTTCTAGGCTCGTTTGAAGTCCGATTTGAGCATGGTCAAATTTGATGGGCTCCTATTAACGGGTCGAATGTAATGGTGTCAAAATGAAGGTTCACAGTTTGGGATATTTTTAGAAAATTAACTTCTATTGGGCCTTTAATCTAAGAAAAATAAAATAATTCAATTAATTTCCAATTTCAAGCCCAAATTTATTTTTAGGCATAAATAATACCTCCATATGTTGTAAGTTTGATCTAAAGCTTATAAATATGTAATGTAAGCTTTTAATCCAAATTCTCCAATAGTGAGACCTAAAGTGGCCAATGGCCTAAATCACCAAGATCTTACAGCTCATGGTGATAATCAGATCCATGAAGAGTGGGAACGTAACCATCAGGCTAGCTTGAATCAAGAGGAACTTTTAAAAGAGCAGACTTTGTAGGCTTTCAAAAGTTTATGCATCAAGTTTCTCAAGTAAAACCACTACAAAACCATCATCAGTTAAAAATTCTTCAGTTACCAGTTCAAATTCAAAATCCTCCATAGATGTTGATTCCCAAAATAAAATCCCAATTATTTTCCTTGTTCCCAAAAATTTCTAATTTTGAAAATCAACATAATCTTTTCCCTAACTTAAAATCTTTATTTTCCAATTTTAAAAATTAAAAAAAAAAAACCAAAATCCGTTTTCCCTCTATGCTAAAAGACTCACTGATGTGCTTCCGCTACAACACTCGTAAGTGCACGAAGTTGTACCAAGTAGTAAAATTGGTGAGTATCGATATCATTCTCCTAAGGGATTATACAAGTTCAATCAATTAAGCACCAACTTACTTTCCTCAACTATTGTCTAGCTCACAATTAATTTGGATTGTTAATCTAATTTTAACTACTTTAACTATAAACTAAGCTTGAACTTTGCAAACTTCCAAAGAAATTGAAAATAAAATTAGGAAATTAATGATGGATTGAGGTGTCTACCTAGATTTTGACTTGTATTAACCTTAATTGCAAGATTAATCAACTACCCAATGAATATTTCAATCAATCAACAAGTGGATTTTTTCATAAGCATTAGGTTTAACCCTTTATCAAGATATTAAACTCCTAAATTCTAAGTAATAGGAAAGGAATCTCTTCTCAAACCTATTCAATTAGAAAAAGCATAAAGAACTAGTGAAAACTACAAACCTTAGGTGTTTGTGCATCTATCTCTACTAAACACAACAAACCTATAAGCTTTTGAATGTTTTAGATCCAAACTTTCTATTTCTAGTAAAATATGAACAACAAAAACCAAGAATAAGAATGCTATTGTCATTGATTTGTAGAATATATAAATCAAAAGCCAAACTTGAAGAAGAAACTAAACATTCATTGAGTATAATTGTTAATTAATCCATACAAAAGAGTGTGAACCCTTAATTTTGCACCTCCAAAAATTGTTGGTTGTCTCATGACTCTCAAAAGTTTGGAACACTATGGGGTTAAGGGGTAATGCATTAATATGATCCCTAAATGGCTATTTTGTCAAAGAGGGAGAGATAGATCTAACCAGGCTCAAATCGGACTTTAAACGAACCTTAAATGGCATCTTCTCGAGGCCTTATTTTAGAACCCTAAATGGCTATTTTGTAAAAAAGGAAGAGATTGTTCCTTAGTCTGCTTTCCCTAAACCATGGACCTACCGCCCTATTATTGGTGTTAGAATTCTTGGATTTGAGATGTTTTTGAATGTGAAACTGACTGCTGATGATCGCCAGCTCATAAATTGCTTGGACAACGACTATGTAAAGAACATGGAAGCAAGCCTCTTTGGTAACATAGTTGTTCTCATTGATAAGGAGGATAAATCTGACCTCTCCACTCTGATCAATCCTACTAATGCAAAACTGAAGAACTGGCATTTCAACAAAAGTCCTTTTGAAGCTACTAAATCTGAATCAGAGCCTAAGTCTGGGTCTAGTTCTGAATCTGAGTCTGAGTCAATTACTAGTTTTGAGTTCTCTTCTTCTCTGTCTGATAATGATGTAAAAGGTCCATCAAGCATTAATAATGATTATGATTTAACCATTGACCTCTCTCTAATTTCAATTAATAAGACATCCAAGTTTTCTTGCTATGAGTTTGTCTCCCTATTTTCTTTTGATGTTCCAATTAATGAATCTGACCTCAAACAAATAGAAAAAGAGAATAAAACAATAAACGAGGTAAAAGATGCAATTAAAGAGCCCATAAATGCTGACATTCATGACATGCCTAAAAACACATACATTGCATCTACATGCTCAAATAAATAAGATACTGAGTTTGCAATCAGAAGATTCGAAGACTGCTTCACCTGAAAGCCTAATGACATGACCAGACTAGACCCAAGAATTGCCTTCCACATGATTCCAACCTATCCAGACTACAAGCCTGTTAAGCAAAAGCTCAGGCGCATGAAGCTTGCCTGGTCTATACCATCAAACAAGAAGTAACTAAACAGCTTACTCATAGATTTATTAAGCCGACCAAATACCCATCTTGGTTGGAAAACATTGTCTCAATATCGAAGAAGGACAGTAAAGTCAGAATGTATATGGATTATTAGGATTTTAATAAGGCATGCCCTAAAGATGATTTTCCACTATCCCATATAGACCTCTTTGTAAATGCACTAGCTAGCTTAGAAATGGTTTCCTTAATCGATCTGGCCCTGGGATACAATCAGATCCTAGTCCACCTACCAAACATGGAAAAAATAGCTTTTATCACATGATGGGGCACTTACTGCTATAGAGTAATGCCATTTGGATTAAAGAACGCTGAAGCCAGCTATAAGAGAATGGCTACTACTATTTCCCATGACATAACACATAAAGAAGTGGATGTACATATCGACGACGTGGTCATTAAAGGTGCTACCCTCGAACTGGATTTGCAAGCACTAGAGAAGTTCTTCTGTAGATTTTGACAGTACAATCTCATGCTAAACTCCATCAAATGCATATTTGAAGCCTCATCTGGAGTATTCTTGGGTTACATGGTTAGTAAAAAGGGCATAGAAGTGGATTCGACCAAGTCTAAAGCCATCCTTGACTTTCAACCTCCTAAAATTGAAAAGGAGATACAAGGCTTTCTCAGCCGCCTTTAATTCATCAGCTGATTCATCCATGAACTAGCTGAACTCTGCGGTCCAATATTCGACTTACTAAAAAATAAATCCTCAAAGTAATGGATTGAAGAGTGTTTGAAAGCCTTTGAACATATCAAGAAGTATCTTCTGAGTCTGCCAATTCTACAGCCTCCTAGGCTTGGTCAACCTCTACTACTTTACTTAACTATCACTGAAGAAGCCATTGGAGTAATACAGGCTTAGAAAGCTTCAGATTCATAGAAAGAGAATGTCATCTATTACTTGAGTAAGAGAATGCTGACACATAAACTCAAATACAAGTACATTGAAAAGCTTTTCCTAACTCTCGCATGGTTTGTCACAAACTGAGGCATTATCTGAGGACATACATCACACATGTCATCACTTATTAGAGTCCACTCAAGTATCTCATAAAAAATCCTATCCTAGATAGCATGATGGCTAGATGGATGGCAGTCCATGTGGCCAACAACCTCAAGTACATTCAGAGAAAGTCTATTAAAGGCAGTGTCATCACATACCAACTGGCTCCTGCCCCAACAGATGACCCTTGGGAAGAACCTGAATTTCCTAACAAAGACATTCTTTTCCTCCAAACTGAAACATGGAAGCTGTACTTTGATAAAGCTGTAAACCACAAAGGTTATGACACTAGCTGGATGTTCCTTATGCCTATTGGCAAAAGTTTTTCTCTAGTAATCAAACTAGATTTTGAGGTAACAAATAATGTGTCTGAATTAAAATTGGCCCTCCAGATTAGCATCAGAAACATAGAGGTTTATGGTGACTCCAACCTCATTGTCTCACCAGCCTTAGGTAAATGGAAAATCAGAGAGGAGTAACTAGTTCCTTACCATAAATGCCTTTAGGAGTTGGCCAACACTTATGATAACTTATCATTTGACTATTGTCCAATAACTCAGAACAAATTCGTCAATGCATTGCCGTTCATGCATATATGATACAAATATATGAAGGGTTTATTATTCATCCTATTTCGAAAAGCATCAAGCACCAATTGAGTTTTCAAGTTCATTTCATGAACATGGAAGTAAAAGAGAAACCATGGTATTGGGACATCTACATCTATCTCACTAAAGGTGAATATCCTAGAGGTGTCTCTAAATAAAAAAAGGAGAACTATGAGGTAATTGGCTAGTGGACACATTCCCAGAGGTAACATTCTTTAAAAGAAAATGATGAATGACATCCATCTCTAATGTGTTTCGAATGAAGAAGCCAACAAGATTATGGAAGAAATCCATGGTGGGATAAATGGCACCTATATGAATGGTTGGGAGTTATCTCACAAGATTATGAACCAAGGCTATTATTGTTCATTATACATGGGTACTGTGCATGGTATGCTTAAAGGTTCCCAAAATGTCAAAAGTATGCTAAACTCTAGAAGCTTCCTTCTTCACCTCTCAACCCAATTTCTACACCTTGGCCCTTCACTGTTGGGGAATTGAAGTCATTGGCAAGATTTCACTAAGGTTATCTACTGGCCATAAATACATCTTAGTGGCCATAGACTATTTCACCAAATGGGTTGAAGATGCACCTTATCAGGTCCTGGACTTCAAGAAGGTAGATCAGTTCATAAAAAACAACATAATAGCAAGGTATGGTGTTCCATATGAAATCATATCAGACCATGACTTCCACTTCCTGAAAGAGGTAGTCACCTCCTAAAGAAGGAAAATATTGAACATTACAAGTCTTCCCCATATAGACTTCAGACCAACGGCATAGTTGAAGCCACCAATAAAGAACTAAAAAACATGCTTCAGAAGATGATTAATAATCATAAAGGTTAGCACCTGTATTTGCCAAGTGACCTCCTTAGGTACTGAACCACATACAAAGTCAGCTACCAGAGCTACACCATATTCACTACTCATTGGAATGAAAGTAGTTCTCCCTATAGAATTGGAAATTCAGATAACCAGAGTTCTTAAAAAAACCCAGATCTTTAAACACAACTGGCAATAGGCCTACTATGATCAACTCAATGCAATTGATAAGAGAAGGATGGAAACACTCCACCATACACAGAATTATGAAATCAGACTGGCCAAGAATTTTAACAAATGGGTTCAAAGTTGCAACCTTTAGAAAAGTGACTTAGTTCTCAAAAAGATTAGACAAGTAGTGCAAGACCCTCGAGGGAAATTCAAACCTCCTTGGAGTGGCCTATACATAGTTAAGAAAATCATGTCAAGAAAAGGCATCATCCTGATGGATGTTAACAACAATGAATTCAACTATCCTACCAATCTTGATCAATTCAAGAAGTACTTCATATAGTTTTCTTATTGTATGAGCATGCATTCATGCATCACATTACTAAACAAGAACTACGTGTACTTGATTCTCCAAAATTATCATATATTTAATTTAAAATTATCTTTTATAAGGAGATACGTAGGCAGCCTTTATAGGCATGGTTCAAATCATTTAATAAAAATCAATATTTCATTCACATTTACGTTTGGGCTCTTTAACATTCACGCAATAGTTAAAAAGAACAAATAAAAAAATCGAAAAAATAATGAAACTCTCTGAGCTAAAACCCTAAACGGGCAAGTTAGGAAAAATTTAGGGTACAACCTACTAGACTAAAAACCGAAAAGGTGATCTAGGCAACAATTAAGGCAACTCGCTAAGTTGAAAACCCAAAAAGGGCGGCTTAGGAAAAAATTAGAGCTTAATAAAAATAAAAATGTTTATTGAGGTTTTATTCATCTTTTGAAACACCCCAAACAAGAAATTGAAATAGAAAAGAAAAAAAAATGTAAAAATCTTATTTTTCTAAGAAGTCTAGACTTAGACTCAACCCTTGATCTTAGTCAGAATAGCAACTCGCTTGGCCTTCTCCTTTGGTCAAGAAGCTTTAATCCACCATGCGATATACTCTACAGATATGCCATAATCATCACCAGGAATTACCATGGCCATTGAATGATCCCTAATCCATTAAGAGAGAACAATTCTAGCCACTCTGTCATTCACCTTAGTCACCGTAAATAGAGGACAGTCTGGGGGCACATCCTGATCGTGACCCATTTGACAAAGAACTCTGGTGGCCTGATACCAAGTCACAAGTTGAAATCTGAACAGATACACATACTTGAAACCCTGACTTGTGATGAACCACTTCATTTTCTACCAATTAGGCTTCCATAACAAATTAGAGGGACCCAACTCTAAATGCCAACTAATCCAGTCCAATTCAGAGGAAAAACGAATGGCAACTCTCATAGTACAATACCAAGCATCAGATTAATTTGGTACATCAGGTCCAGGAACAATCCTAAGGTGATCCCTCAGCCAAATGTAAAAGGCAAACACATAAGTTAGAAAATCCATAAGACATGCTAAAGTAGCTAAGCATAAAAGGGTCTAAGTAGCTGAAGCAGAATCGAACTAATTAACTAAGGCTCCCTTGAATGGCAGTAATGGTCAATGCTCAACAATGTCTCAGCATAAATCATACCCACAATAGACTTACCTTCGCCCATCTTCAGTATCAGCTTCGCTATCTTCACATCCCCAAAGCCAACTGGGCCCACACATATAAAGCTCGTAGTCAGTGCAAAAGCATAGGCCTTTAACCTCTGAGCCATCCAAACAGAGTCATCCTTTGACTCCTCCCAAAATGTTAAGGCCAATACAAATAGGTTAACCAAATCGTCTTTTACCATAACTGAAGCAACCTCTATGCTCAAATCCTACAGCCCTTTGAATGAATTAAAATAGCCCATATGCTCAACTGGAACAGCTTCGGGATTCATACCAAGCAGAAAATAAATTTCCACAAAAGTTGGACACATCTCTTCCATACCAGCCCCCAACCAAAATACGTAATCAACAGGATCCCAAAATTGTACACAAGAATTTAAAAATTCCCAGTCAATTTTCACACCCCTAAGAGTAAGGTAAAGCAGACATACCATATCTCCCGTGGTTGATCCTTTACACTTTGTTTAGTTTCTGACACCATCCATGCATCATGTGGCTGAAAAAGGGCTCCATTTTTAGGCGAAAGAAAAGAAACTGACTTTTTCTGAAAATAATTTTATTCCCCAGTGTTTTTTACAAAAATGGAAATTTTTTGAATTTTCATAATGATTAAATAGAAATTCAAAATACAATAAAAATTTTGAAATTATTTTCACAAAAGCCACAACTGGGACCCGAATACACTCAAGCATAAAATCATGCATCTCATGCATCTCCCTCCAAATCATGGCATCATCCAACACATATCTTGGGGATCCTCTGGAAGGAGTCTTCATCTAAAATGTAAAAGTACTGCAACTACCTATCAAAGCTCAAAATCTGACGAACTCAAAGCCTTATGCAGCACTTATTAATATCCAACAAGCCCATATGTTCATATGGCAAGATCACCAAGATCAGAAAAGCAATTATAATGTTTAGCATCCCCAGCATGGCACACTGTAAGCCCAGAATTAAACATGGCATGATCACAAGCCTAGAATCTGACATGGCAGCTATGGGTTTATAATTATCAGAATCAACTTCTGCTCAAAGCTAACTCAAATGAGGGGATAGAGGTGAACCCTGTAATTTTGCACCTCTAGAAATCGTAGGTTGTCTTATGACTCTAAAAAGTTTGGAACACTACAAGGTTCAGGGGCAACGCCCCTTGTTGCTTCTGAGGTCACCTCCATGATGAAAATTTTAAATTACAAGGTTTACACAGTAAAATTTGCATTTTTTTAAAAGGAAAAGCCCTAATTTTTGTATTATCACATCTGACCTATTAATACGAGCCCAATAAATTTGACCGGAGTCACATTAGGCTTCAAACGAACCTAGAAAACCTAAAAAATTGAATTGGATCGGACTGAATTAGACCTAAAATGACAGAACGTGTGCGTAAACAATAGTACGCATGTGCAAACAACAATACACATGTGTAATAGTATTTACACATGCATAAAGGCCCACGCCATGTGTAGTGCGTGTTGCACACGCGCCACTTAGTTTTTCGGGTTTCTGGCACGATTTCCTATAAATTTGATGTTTTAGAACATACTCGGGGTCTGATTTTTTTCAAAAATTTTGAAATGATCTTTTATGCTATTTTTTTCCACTCAAAGCTTCATAAACACAGTTCTAAGCTTCCTAAACAACATAATCGATCAAAAACACAACATACACACAGTTCAAACAGATCAAAGTTTCAGCTTTGATACTGCAAACATACTAATTTCAGTAGCTCCAGACATCAATCCGGTCAATCCTTGCATGGTTCTACTCATTCTTACTCTATTCAGACTTACTATCCAACTCTCCGAACACAATGGAGACTCATTCCAGATTTCTCATGCCTTCCGACCCGCCATTCCCGAAATCCCGTAAACCAAAGGTAGTTGCAGTATAATATACCCTTTACCTCTCAATTATCAATTATTTTTAAGCCCTTTAATTCATACTTAAGGTGTATTTATCAGAACATATTTTTATGCCCTTTAATACTGATCTAAGGCAATTCTATTGAAAATTCAATTTTCGTAACTAAAATCAATCAAATCCTAAAATCAATTTAGGTATAACACAATCCAAAAATCAATTTTCATTAATCAAGTTTCAGAATTGATTAACAAACTATCGATTAATTATTTTTTATAAATTAAAAACAATTAGCTACTGAACATCAAACCACTCCTCTGTTACCAAAACACCGCCACCCTTCGCGAGAAGGGAGAATGACGTAGGGTTTGATTCCCATTCAATAGGATACGCCAGTAAGCCATTCACGACTTCAAGTCCAAAATTATTTTTCCTTTACTTTTATTTATTTCATTATTTTTGTGATGTTTGTATTTGTTATGCTTGATTCCTTCATGTGCAATTATTTTGTATTATTATTGTTATTATTGCTTGGTTTGCTTTTAGGGAATGTGTGCTTCTCCCATATCATAAGATTGGACAAGAGATCCCTTAATTTTTTGGTTTTTGTGAAACCTCATTTCGAAATCATTGCATATAGTCCATCAATATGAGCCTAATGGATCTGAACGGTCTCAAATCGGACTTTAAATGAGCACATAAAGCGTAAAAAATTGAATTTGACTGAATCGAATCGGACCTAGAAAACCAAACCCAGGACAGCCCCAGGCCCAAAACAACAAGATGCATGCGTGAATAACTTCACACATGCATGAAGGCCTCAACGCATGCTTTAAGCCCTTCATACATGCCTGAAGGCCCATGCTTATTATGGAGCATGTGACGCATATGCATTTCAATTTTTAGGGTTTTTTTATTCAATTCTCTATAAATTCGACCCTGCAGAACTAAGCTGGGGTTCATACCTTTTTACCAATTTTTTCCAGATGACAAAATACTCTAAAAAAACATTCTCTAAACACTAGGTTACATCATTTGACATCAATATGAGCCTCT
>CAOJBK015134388.1:0-10150 GCA_948294925.1 Codiaeum variegatum
AATTACTGACGCCAAATTTTCGCGTCAGTATTTTTTTTTTACTGACGGCCGAAATACCGACGCAATTTTTGCGTCAGTAATTTACTGTTCGGCGTCAGTAACTCGAGTTACTGACGCCGAATTGCATTTTACTGACGCCAATTCGGCGTTAGTAATTTTTTTTTTTCTTTTTGTAGTGACTGATTGGAACTAATGTGAGTGTAGTGTAGAACCAATGCTCTAAAGTGATTGGACTAAAAATTGTGATGTTTTAGGATTCATTTTAGTGCTTTTAGAGGATAAGAACAGTGTTTAGGAGGCTTTGAGTAGGGGAAAATAGCATAAGAAATCATCTGAAAAATTCTGGAAAAAAGTGGAACCCATGTATGTTCTGAAACATCAAATTTATAGGGAATCCAGGCAAAAAATAGAGTTCGGAAGGCTGAACGTGTGAGCCAGGGCACAAACTCATGCGCTAGGTCCAAACGCACGCATTTGGTACTAAACGCTTGCGTTTGGCTACCACATGTGGGTCTGCTCGCACGCTGACCCGGCTCATTGCAACGATTCATTCCGATCCGATCCGATTCTATTTTCACTCGATTTTTGATCAAAAATATCTTTCGAAATCAAACTTTCCGAACAAAATTATTTCTTTAAAAGCAGAAAATCATGAAACAAAAATTGAAAATTTCTTAAATTTTCATAAAATTAATAAAGTTCAACATACAAATAATTAGAATGTTTTTTTTTTACAAAGCCTGCAATAAGGGCCTTAATAAGTCAAGCATGTTCATGCATCATCGTCTTTACCCTCCTCCTCATCATCCTCTCCAGCCTCATCCTGCACACCACATTGCCTAACGATCCTCAACTCTCTTTGGCTCCTTAAGATGACTTGCTCAGTAAGAGTTGTACTTAGTCAATACATCATCCTCTGATGGATGTTAATGCCCTAGACATGAATTACACTAGGAACTTGCAAAAACAGACTGAAAATCAAAAGTTGTTGACAAAGAAAATAAGAATGCTCAAAGGGTCAATGACTTACCATGTTAGGAACCTGAGAAAAATCCATGCGAGGCATACTCGACATGTAGCCATATCCCACATGCTAAATCTAATTCACAATCGCAGCATCCATATAGAAGACTTGTTCAGTAAACTGAGGCAGTGAGGCCCATGACTGGCTAGAGCTGGCAGGCATGTTGGATGTGGAAGAACCCATTCTCGAAGAAGCAGAACTATAATGGGGTGCATCTCGAGGAGTAGAACGAGCACCTTAACCATGAGACCTCCACCTCGAAGTAGCACTAGTATGCGCTGCCAGAGCCTGGCCTTGACCAGCATGAAAAGGAGGTATCCCAACCATTAAGAGGGCCACTATGAGGTCGAGGTACAGTGCATCTTCAATCAAACAATCCACCCTGGCTCTCCCTACTCTCTAGTAATCTTGAAAAGGTGTAGGCACCCGTTCCCTCATCAGGACAATGGGATCCTCATGTACAACTCTCTCCCTAGTGTACTGGGCCATCACTCACTCTCCCAGAAAGAACTCCATCAGAACTGTCAAGCCTAGGAGGATCCGCCTCTGAGTAAAAGTGACACCAATAGATAAAGGTTCCACATCTCCGAGCAAAACATGATCAAAAGGCCTCTAATCAACCTAAACATGATGAAAGGGTAGTCAGAAATCTACAAAAAGCAAGAAGAGTAAAGTTATCTAGAACATACCTCAGTCACTATAGCCAAGATGCGTCTATAACCATAAAAGGAGAAATATACCTTCTTAGGAAATCATGACTCTCTACACCACATCCTCCCCAGTAAGAGTGGAATTGGGTCTCTGGTAATAGTTAAGGGGACAATCTCATGAATATGAGCAAAAGCCCAAAACTGCGAAGAGAAATAAGTTAGTAAATCAACAAAAGACAAACATCAAAAGAAAAGTTAAATACCTCCCATGCTATGGCGGTCGCCAGAATGCCTACCCCTAGTTCTAGACAAGATGCTTATCCCTCGATATGTTGTAGCCAGTGTGGCTCCTATCCATTCATACTCACTAGGCACATCCAAGTCCTCTAGTGAGCCTAAGACCCCTAAGTCGAACCATCCAGACTCGTTATATAGAAAAATGATAGACAGAATGATCAGTAGGCAAACTCTGGCACACTGATCAATAAAGTATTGCTCTAAGTCCATCCAGGATAAAAGATATAGCAAACTGATCCTAGAGACCAACCGTGCACAATTACGGGGTATCATCTCCCCGAGTAGATTGATCAAATCATGCTCTGACTGCTACACTATATCAAAAACAATGGGCACATTCCCAAAGTGCATACTTATCAAACAACCCACTCAAATGGGATCATAGTCATCTCCCCTACAGGAAAATGGAATGTGTTGGTGGTTCGCCACCACCTCTCAGCTAGAGAAAAAATCAGTCTCCTGTCTGGGGTACGCTCAATATTTAGACTGATCTAGCCTGACAGATGAGCCAGATCAATGCGACGAGCCACGTCTCCAAAATGGCAAAGAAAGTATATCACCCTAGCAAGCTAAAACCTAGCACCTCTCTGGTTATGGGTGGCTCACTACGGGTATGCATTCAATAACTTTATTTTCTATTCTTATTTATTCTAACTCTATTTTGTTTTTTGGCTTAAAAAATGTGCAAAAAAAAATCAAAAAAAGGCATAAGAGAATTTGAATGGAATAGAAAAAGAAAAAGAGAGAGAGAGAGAGAGAGAAATAAATAAATACCAAAGGAAAGCCCCACTAGCTCGAGTTCTCCTAACGATTCTCCAGAAGCGCAACATTCATAGCCGTACCGGGATCCACACGGTCCATTAGTAAATGATCAGAAGTATCCCACTCAGGCAGAGTGACATCAACTGTAGAATCTGGCTGACTGACGGATGATTCAGGAAAGTCACTAAGTTGCTCCTCCTCAGTTGCAAAAAACGGTGGGTCGTCGAAAGAAGGAATATCCTCTCCCTCTAGAGAGGCGTCTAGAAGTGTCGATAAATTCTCCTCTTAAACGTTTTTTACCGGTATAATTCATAAAGTACTTGCCGAATCAAAAAAGGTAGGAGAAGAGGAAGTTGAGAGAAAGTGAAGTGTGAGCTTAAATGAGCTTTCTAAGCCCTTTTATAAGCAAAATCCTTGACCCTCGTTAACACATTCACACTTATTAGTCATGTTTTTCACAAAATGAGTCTACTAAGGGAGGCAGCTATGAACTCTAATTTTTGCACCACTAAATCGGGCCCATTAACACGAGCCCAACATTTCAAACTGTGCTCAAATCAAACCTCAAATAAACCTAGAAAATCCAAAAAATTAGACCAAAAGCAGGAAATCAGCTCAGACAACCAAGCCCAAAGTCCACACGTTTGGCCCAGATGTGCATGTTTTCTAAAAATTTGAACCTTCAGAACAATTTTAGGGTTTAACTTTTTTTACGCTTCCAATCTAGTTTTCAAACTTTCAGTCCTTCCAAAACAGTCTCCAGACACTACAATTCACACTAAATCAATTCAAAAATACCAGAAACACTCAAAATTCACCAAAGATGCTCATTTTTCTATCAGTCCGACGATTCAATTTTCACGGGTCCAGTCCAAACAAACACTCATCAGTACTTTTCAAACACAATGGAGACACGCTCCGGGTTCATTAACCCATCAGATCCACCATGTCCGAAACCTCGTAAGCAAAAGGTAATAGAGTATAATATTTCTATTCCTTTTTATTTCGATTTAAGCCCTTTAATCTGAAGTAAGGCATTTTTCATTAAAACATCACATTTTCTAAAATGAATCAGAATTAAAGTCCTAAAATAAACTTTGGCAATTGCATTCTTAAAATCCTTTTTCATTAATCAAATGTTCAACGAATTAATAACCTACTTGATTAATTATTTTATTAAATAACATTAATTAGCTTCTGAACTAAACAAACCACCATCCATTGTTATAAGAACAACCCCACCATTCACCAGAAGGGAGAACAACATGGGGTTTGATTCCCATTCAATGGGATAAGCATGCAAGCCTTCTAACAGCTTCAACTCCAAAAATACCTTTTTCCTTTATTTTTCATTATCAGTTTTATTATTTTTGTTATCTTTTTATATGTTCAATTTTATATATTATTGTAAAGGTTTGTATTATTATTGTTCAATTCTAGATTTGTATTGGAAAATGTGTGCCTCTCCCAGATCTATGGATTGGAGGGGGGATCCCTTGATAATTTTCCATTTATTGTTTATTTTATTTAATTCACTTTCTTTGGGGATGTGTGCCTTCTCTAGAGTCTAAAGTGGGCTAGAGAAAAGACCCCTATTTAATCTTTTTGCTTTTATAGCTTTGTGAATGTCAGGCATATAATAGCCTGTACATGCATCACAAACTGCCATGCTTTATATATTCATGCATCACATGATATGCCATGCATACACAAATATAACTTTTTAACTGAAACCACATTTTTTAAGCTAAAGTTGTTTAGTAAATTGGAAAAAATCCATTTCTAAACTTGTTTTTATCAAATCACGAATTCTCGAACCCTACTATGGTTCGAGCCAGCCTTTTTCTAAATAATTGGGTAAAATCATTTTCTAAATTGGAGTTTTACAAAAGGTTTCTTAATCACTTAAGGAAAAATCATTTTCTTAAAGATTAGGTGGCGACTCTAAATACATCACACATGCACACCAACGGACACATATGGATTTACAAATGTGGGACTTGTTCACAATCACGATGCCATATACAATCTGATCCCCCGTGGTTAGTTTCCTTGAGCCATAAACTCAAAGGAGCACTGGGAAATTCTACAGGCTTCGAATAGGGCCTCACAATTGTTTGATGAGCCGGACGACATTACCCCACTTAATTTTGTTCATGTTGTTGCTTATTTACATGATAATTTTTTGCAGGTTTACTCAATTAGAGAAGAAGATGATTGGGGGGCCTACCTGGAGTAAGAAGAAAAATAGGTTTATTAATGTTCCGACAACCTTCTCTAGACCAGTGTGGATTAAGAAGAAACCATTGCACTTTAGATCTTAATTTTTATTTTTATTTAGTCTCTTGTTTCTTTATTTTTTTTTTCTATTTCTTTTCTGTTGTTCTTATTCTTTTTCCTTTTTAATAATATGTAGCTTTGACTCTAGCTTTTAATTTTAAAAAAATTACATATGAAAATTATTAAGTTAATAATAATAGAACTATTTATAAACTACAAAAAAATCTTAATATATATGTTGACTTCAGCTCGAATCCCCATGCCTAAAAAGTAAGAAGTATGTCCTAGGTCTCAGATAGATCCAAACCCACAATTGAAGGCCTTTGTATCACCCTAAGCTGAATCATATGGGAATCAGCCCAGGCCTAGAGATGGTCTCCCTTTTCGCCCAAGGTCGAGTTTCTAGGTGATGGTATAGGCCCAAAAGATGAGGCCTCTCCCTCGACCCAAGTCGATGATATCGGTTTAAGCCCATCAGAAGGCCCTTCCCTTCTAACCCTTGACCGAGTGCATGCATAGGCCTGGTCCACTCTAAGAGTCTAAGTTCCTAAGTTTATCTTCAAAAGTCCCTTGGTTGAGTATCTAAGTCTAAATTTATGACCACAGGCCCAAGTCCAATTCAATTATTCCTTAGGGAAAGATTCCACCGCCTTTAGGAACCTATATAAAGGGTAGAAAAATCCAGAATCACTATCACAACTCTTTCAGACAAACAATCAAGCAAAACCTGAATCCAATCATTGGGGTTGTTGCTATTCCATCAAAGTGATAATATCTACCTACATCTCCATCCTCGATTAACGACCAAGGGCTATATACCAACCATCTCCTAGTCCTGGAGTTCTTGGTGATGGCTCAACCTATATCCAAGATAGAAGGCCATCTCAGAGCTCTACACAAGGTGGCCGGCGATGACATCACCACCGGATTGAGAGACAATTATCTCATTTAGGTTTATTGTTGTATTCCTTTTCCTTTGTCTTTTGTCCTTTTCTTTTGATATTACATTATTGTACTGAAAATAACAAAAAAAATATTATTATTTGGCTCTGATTTTGAGATAAATATAAAAAGAATAAAAAGATTCATTTTTATTTATGTTAAAGTGTCAAATTCCAACCTATACTGATACGGGGGACCTATTACCTCTTTTATCGGAGTAAGGAAAAATGATTGGCCTTACCTTGCCGGAGTGACCTATTGGCTCGGGACTAGAAAACAATATTTGTGCATGCCCTGTGGGACTTTCTCTAGATTAGTAATATAGTTTGAAAAATCAAAACTGAACTAAAAATGTTAATGACCTTGCTCCTGATCATACTAATGCAGGCTTGGTCAACAAGCGTGATATGGGTGACTCTCGGCCTGAGAAGTGGTTATCCTAGGGGTACCACCACTTTTGATCTAAGGTGATACTAGCCCAGTTGATAATAGGGATGAGTTCGATAGACAAATTATGCCACCCCAGTTGATGTCTTTATCTGCTGCCAATATTGAAGCAAATAGATCGGTGTAGCTCAAGTTAATATGGACATGTACACGGACATGATGAATTAAATGACACAAATCATGCGCTTGTTCATGAAAGGGAATCGAGATGCTCAGAATCGAGTTTACAATACAATTTAGACCTTCACCTATCTAATCACGAAGCTCACCTATATTCTTGACGGGAGCTACAATGATATAACTGTCCAATGGGGACCCGCACCCTGACAACATCGACCACAATCGATGAGGCTAGACTTGCAATATGGTGAAGTAAGAATCATCTAAAGAGAGAACATTAGCCAGGGTCTAGAAGATGTAAACTAAGGCTGATATCCACAGGCACCAATGTCGAGGCTCTAGCTCTAGGGAACCTAGCTATCCCGGAGCATAACAATAATCATTTACCTTGGAATGAGAATGAATTGGCAAGGAAACTCCAAAGGATGGGAGTAGAAGTTTGGAAGCTTCTGAGGGAACCCTATTTCAAACCCTACCCTTATTGGATCAATGTCATGTACCCATTCCCCAAGGGATACAAGACTCCCGAGTTCACCGTATTCTCCGAAGATGACAATGTTAGTACCAGAGAACATATCTCTAGGTTTATAGTTTAGTGTGGGAAGCTTCTTTAGTCGGTATTTGAAACTTCAGCTTTTTGGCAACTACCTTACAAAGACTGCCTTCAAGTGGTATAGCTTACTAAGGCCGAACAATATCAAAAATTGGGATCAGATGGATATGACTTTCGCTGATGAGTTTACTCGAAAACATTCAACTATACTGTAGCTTTGCTCTTAACTCACTCATTTTCTAATTTTGTCCAATTAAATTTTTTTCATCTTCACCCCTCTTTACGAGTATTTGAACTATAGTAATGGAAGATAATAATGGGAATTTCTTGCAAAGCTATACACTAATTTTCTATACTTCTCTATTCTATACACTGTTAAATATTGCTGAAATAATGCCAAAACTTATGTCATATTTTATTACTTTAAATATTTAGAGATAAATGTATAGATGCCCTTAAAGTTAGAAAGTTTAGTTAGTGTTTAGGTGGGTTTCTTGTTGAGTGAAAGAGTGATTTTATTGCTATAAAATGAGGACTTTCTATTGTAAACTTATATCAGAAAAAAGAAATGAAAATGAGGAAGAAAGGAAAGAAAAAAAGTTTTATGCTTTGTCGCAAAGTTGGAGGCATATATGGTTTGAAAGCGATTTAGCTTTGGTTATACCCCACCTCCACTCCCGTAAGAACATTGTTCCATGGCGTTGGAGAGCTTAGTGACGGAAATGCCTTGCTCTTGTCGATCAAATGGTTGTTCGTTTCACTCATATTTTTCGTGAAGGTAATACTGTTGCAGATGCATTAACAATGAAAGCTATTTCAGCTACCACAGCTTCTTAGTGGAATCAGGCGCCTTCCTTTTATGCTTCATTTGTATCACATGGGCCCTCCATCTTATAGATTTTGCTAGTGTTTTTGTTTCTTGTTATCCTTTGAGGATTGTATTTACTCTTTTATCTATTTTTTTTATTAATAATATTTTTTAGCCTTAGTTTTTGTTGTCTATGCTGAGAGGGTGTCAATCTAGTTAAGATGCTTGATGACTGCACTTTTAATGGCTTTCCCAAGCAATTTCATTTAAAAAGAAAAAAAGTGTTCATATTTTATGAGTTTCAGTTTTAAACTTCTGCTTCACTTTTTGAACTTAATGCTTTAAGTTTTTTGTTTCATCTTCTTGTTTTCTTCCTCCAAAATTTCAACAGTGGCATCAACGCTCCAATGATCTTTGAGGGACCTATTCATTAATTAAAAAAAAATCAGTTTTTTGAAGTCTTTGGTTTGAGATGTCTCCTTCATCATCTCATTGTCTCTCTCTCTCTCATATATATATATATATATATATAGCATTTTAATTTCTTGTTTTTCAAAAAATCAAAATCTTCAATAGGCTCTTTGAAAAAAATGAAAATTTTCTCCAAAACGTCTTTGAAAAGTGTTTTTCGAAATGACCTTACATCTTTGAAATTTGTTTTTCAAAATGACCTTCTCCTATTTTTTGTTCCTCATAAAAAAAAAAGAAAGTGGTAATGTTTTTCTTGAATGTCAAAACTTAATTGAAGGGACCAACCTATTCTTAAACTGGAATGTTTATGAAAAGAGACCTTAGAAAGTCTTTAAACTGTATAATTTGATGAAGACCAACATATCTCTAAATTGAAAATTTGATGGAGACCATCATGTTTTAAAATTGAAATTTTCATAAATACCATCATATCTTAAAATTGAAAATTTTATGGAGACTTTCACGTCTTTTGAACTGAAAATTGAGAAGACTATCAAGTTTTTAAACTGAACTTTTATGAAAATTTGAGAAGACTATCAAATCTTTAAACTAAAATATCATGAAATTTTGAGACGACCATCAAGTCCATAAACTGAAATATTGAAAATGGGACCTTGAAAGTCTAAAAAACTGCAAAAATTTTATTATAAAATTTTTTTGATGTGTTGTTAATAGAGAAGGTACTCTCAATATTGTGTTATTTTGGTTGGTCTGGAAGCCAAAAAAAAAAAAAGAAAAAGACAAAGGTTGAAGATATGAAATTCAAGTGAGGTTGTAGAGAAGATGCTCAAGAAGAATTTGTGTTTATTGAAGCTCAACTTAAAATTTTCACCAAGGAGCACTACAAAAAAAAGAGATAAAAAAAGGTGTTTTAAAATGCCTTCTTTGATATAAAAAAATGCCTTACTTGATCTAATAGGGCGTTTTAAAATCGTCCTTAATACGCCCTATTTGCTTTATTGTATTAGATCATAGATGTGATTTTTTTAAAACGCCTTCTTTGTTTTTTAATATAAAAGAAAATTAAAAATGCATTCTTTGATCTTGATCAAAAAATACGTTTCAAAACGCCTTAATTATTCTTCTAAACAAACAAAAAAGTATTTTAAAATGTCCTCTTTTTTCTTGAATAAATTTTTTTTTGTTCAAGCGTTTTAAAATACTTTTTTTGTTTGTCCCTAAACAAATAAGACATTTTAAAATGTCTTTTTTGTTCACAAAATCATTTATTTTCTATAAGTTCTATAGGAAAATTAATGAAAAAGTTTTGGACTGATCAATCAATTCCTGCTGTAATTTCATATATTACAACTTATAACTAATATGTAGAAAAAAAAATAGAAATTGTGATAATAAAATTGGCAAATTGTATATATAAACAAAATGCATTACTATTTCCTATTTAATGTTTTTATATAGGAAAAACTTTTAAGTCAATTTAATAGTTATAAAATACCCTCATAATGGAAGAAGTTAATTATAATATTAACTTACTTTATATAGGTTACAATACACTGATATGTTAAATAATGGATGATTAGTCGATAATCTGATGTAATAAACTAAATTTATTTAACAAGTTTTTATATAAATTTATATATGGTTTAAAAAAATAATCTTACTTTTCATTAATCTTGAATTGTGGATAATTTTCTGTGTAGTAAATTGCAATGTCCCTTGTAGTGATTGGACATCTCAATGAAGGCTTTTCCATACAAAAGATATGAGCTTCACAAACATCATCAACGTGGACAAAAGGAATTGAACCCATAATTTCTTGAATGAAGCTTAATCCA
>CAOJBK015134888.1:0-16681 GCA_948294925.1 Codiaeum variegatum
TACGGTCTGGTCTTTCTCTTCTCCCACAGCCCAAAAATGAATACCAAATAGTTACTTAACCTCCTCTAGAAGATATTAAAGAACCAGAAGAGAAGATTGAGGATTTTGAAGAAGATGAGATGAAGGCAGCTTATAATTTGATTAAGGGAGAGGCTCAGTACATACGTGTCGCAATGGGGCATGAAGATGAAACCCTTAATGAATTTGTTGAAGCACACAAAACATGTCTAAATGATCTCATGTACTTCCCTACTCGGAATGAATATGGTCTCTCAAGTGTTGCCTGAAATGTGGAGAAACTGGCAGCATTGCAAAATGAATTTGACAATGTAAAAGTGAGGTTAGAGGCTGAAAGGGAGAAGGCTATGCGCCTTGAGAAGAAGGTTAATGTTCTTACACAAGTTTATCAGACACGAGCAGAAAGGCAACTCTTGCCACCAATTGAATCAATTTTAAAACAGATGGACACTGCTGGAACAGAATCGGAGTTGGGTTATGCCGACAAGAACTCGAGGGCGACTTCTTTGCAAGTAGAGGTGAATGATGGGGCATCAAAATAGTAGAGTTTTGATTTGTCTTAGTTTCCTATCTTTCTTTGGGATTTCTATTTTTAGTATAATTATATTTGTTCTAAAATTCTATTTTATTTAGGATTCCTATCTAGGGTAATTACTATTTTATTTTCTAATTTTAAGGATAAGTTTAGGGCTATAAATACTTGATTTTACATGATGTTTAGACAGATTTTTATTCAATATTTCTATTAATAAACTTGATTCTTTCAAGATCAGTTTTGTTTGCAATTCTATATTTTAGAATTGTATTATTATTCGCTTCCGTACTGCGTCACCTTCATATTCATTATACGAAAGCAAAACTCCAGTGCTAAACTATAGAGTATTTCCAAAATATCAAATATAGAAAAAAATAAAAAAAGGGGCAAGACCTACAAGCAACCAAGACAAAGTTGATGATACTACTTCAGTTCTTATAACTGTTTAGTTATTGGCATTCATTTCATAAACAAAGCCTCTCTCATTATATACACAGAATTAAGCATAGTAGTTGCATACATTATTCCAATTGGTTACTATCTCATAGTGCATGATCACCTCTTCTCTTTAAAAAATGTCTGATCAAGAGAAACAGTTTCACAACAAATCAGTAAGCCATGTGTTCAAATCTTGTAAAGGTAGGTTGATATTCAACAGAAAATGGGAAAATGTATGAGGATTGACCTCACAAGGAAAAATTAAATAAACAAGAACTAAGCCATGGATTTTTTTTTCTCCTTCTCAAGCTGCTGCAACTCTGCCAGTCTTTGTTGCCATTCTCTCTCTTGCCACCGCAGCCATCTTACACTCTACTCTCTTGATCATTTTCTTCCGTTTAGCCTCCTGCATCAGAGCTATCCGCTTCTATGCCTCTGCCTGGTGAAATTTCAAAAACCAACACATCAGCTTCTCATTCAGAAAATGAGACTGAAAGGGTGAAGATAGTAAGGATAATTAATGAATGTCACAAGAGCTGTTAACTGATGTCATGTCTAACAAAGCTTAAGGGAAAAAAAACACCAGTTTGAAGAAGCCGATGCGTTGGTTTTTGAAAGGATAATTAATGAATGTCACAAGAGCCGTTAACTGATGTCATGTCTAACAAAGCTTAAGGGAAAAAAAACACCAGTTTGAAGAAGCCAATGCAACAAAACCAAAGTTTAAGGTTATATTGAAAAAAAGTTTCTTACTTGAGTTACTTTCTGAATCTTCTCATTCAAAAAACATAGAACTCTTCATTTAAAGCCAAATCCTTCCTTTCTAGTAGACTACATGATCCCTTTCCCATAAGCACTGTCCTCTCCAACCTTCAAACTTCAAACTTATTAATGAAAACCCCAAACCAGATCATATGACACTATATATAGTCACCAGTCTTTTATTTCACCCATTTGGACTAATAGTTTTCGTTGGACTAACATATTCCACATTCTTAAATGACTGGTAAAAATATAACTTAATAAACAGAGGACATCAGTGATGCACAGTCGGAATTATTTCCAAAAGTCAAACTGTAACTGAAATGACAAATAAATCATGAAACTTAATGCTTTTTTCAATTATATCAGAAACTCAGGAACTTATCAATAAAAATCCCAATTAAATAGTTCAAATATTTGCAGAATCAAAAAGGAAATAGTTGCAAGAAAGACAAGAAACAAATTTCTTCAATGTGGGGAATGTGAGTCTTGAGAAGGACAGGATTACAACAGGGCAGAAAATGGGAGTCATTTTGCATGGAACTTGTGTGAACCAGATACTAAACTAATTTTATACACTTGCACAACTATCAATTTAGACCAATATTAGAAGAAATCATTGACAAATTTCATCAATAGAATCAACAGTTAATGAGCTTCGCTTAATAATCATTGAGTAAAGGAACTAACCGCCAGTGTCTAAAAAGTAGACCAATTTGTCTATCATTTTCAAGAAGCATAAACTGCTGCTACAGATTTGCAGGAATAAAAAAGTATGTGATCAAATGCATTTCTAAAACAAATTTACATAAGAAATGCAATTGATCACAATACATTATATTTCATAATAAATTTCATTGGTTGTCATTCAACTTATCACTAATCCATTTTTTCGTCATTCATTTTCAAAACGTTATACATATATACTTGAATTTTGCAATTTTATAACGTCGTCGTCCTTCC
The DNA here is from genome assembly GCA_948294925.1 of Codiaeum variegatum. Classification (NCBI taxonomy): domain Eukaryota; kingdom Viridiplantae; phylum Streptophyta; class Magnoliopsida; order Malpighiales; family Euphorbiaceae; genus Codiaeum; species Codiaeum variegatum. The sequence goes on from CAOJBK015134888.1 coordinate 2,717, forward strand.
ATTAACAGTAAGTTGACAAAAAGACGACGATATTACAAAATTACAAAGTTCAAATATATATGTGTAACATTTTGAAAGTGAATGAAGAAAACATGAATTGGAGATAAGTTGAAAGACAACCAATGAAATTTATTTGACCTTTGCTTTTCTTCAAAAAAAAAAATTGACCTTTGCTTATTTTTAATGTTTGCACGCGACTTTTTTAAGATAAATTATACACTATTTTTATTTTAATAAAATTAAAATTTTATATTTTTCTTTTTAATAAATTATGTAATTTTTTTATGTTCATACTATATACTAAAACAGAAATCATTAAAAAAAACTCAGTAATTTATTTTAATTTTAATATTTTAAATTGATTCTAATTATCTTTATAATTAAATTCATTTCATAATATGTTAATATTTAACAAAAAAAAATAATTAATAAATATTTTAATTCTAATTATCTTTACAATTAAATTTATTTCATAAGATGACAATATTTAACAAAAAAAAATTAATTAATAAATATGATAAATTAATAATTTTATAAAATTTATATCATTTTATTTAAATTTCAATTTTTAATAACATGATAATAAGAAAGTAATATTAAAATTAACGTAATATTTTAAGAGAATTGATTTTAAATAAACATATAAATATCAATCTATCAATAATAGTTATATCTATAATATGTTTATAATAACTACTAGAAGCTATTAAAAGATATTTTTTCCGCTCAATTTCGCTTCTAAAAGAAAAATTCTCCCAATAAATTTTTATTGTTATCATTTTTATTGTCTCATATTTTAATAAAATGGTAAAAAAAAAAAAAATTATAAATTTTATGCTATCTCATATAATTATATTTAAAGAGAGAAAAAAAAAAAGAATGATAATAAGTTCATGAACAAAGATAATAAAATAAATAATTATCTAAATTTTATGCTACCTCATATAAATTTTAATTTTAAAATTATATTTGAATGAAAAAATATAAATATAAAAATAGTAATAATAATAAAATCAAACTCTACAAAAAAAATATGGTAAATTCTAAAATTATATTCTTTACCATTTGAATTTTTTTCTTAAATATTATTTACTTTCATTTTAATCAGCATGATATTTAATAAAAATAAAATAAAAATTGAAATTAATTAAAAATTTTATAGAGTCAATAACATATTTAAAATTATTATATAATTAACTTTGAAATATATTCACAATAATTAATTACATAAATTTTTTAATTTTTTATAAAATTTCATTGATCGTCCTTCAACTTATCACTGATGCACACTTTAGACTTTCGCTTTCAACGAAAGGATGACGATATTACAAAATTATAAAGTTCAAGTATATAAGTGTAACGATTTAAAAGTAAAGTACGCAAAAATGCATTAATAATAAGTTGAAGGACGTCTAATGAAATTTACTCTTATATTTCATTTCATTACAGCCTAGGACTTAAAAAGAGAAAATCAATATTAAGTTTACCATGAAAACAGAAATCCACGAGCAATTTAGTTCATAAAGCCAATAAAAGATAAACTCTCAGTTAAAATATTGAACAAAACTTGATTGAAAATTAATAAGAGTATATGATTAAAAGAAACAAAAACCTTTATAAAGGCACGGTGTAGCTCGATCCGCTTTTTCTCGTTCCTTCTCTTGACACTCCCTGCATTGGGGTTACTGGGTAGAATTGGTTGTCCAGGTTCGTGCTTAACCCAAGCATATGGTCCTGCATTTCTCAATCAAATTAGCCCCAAATCCATCCAAAAACAAATATAAAAAATTGAAAGATTTTGACCTGGAGGTCTCAAATAGGACCTCTTTTTACGAGGCTTATCAAGGGGTCTTCTCTTGGGAAACCGGGTGTCGGTTAAGCTATTGAAATTGTTCGATTCAGAGAAGATACTGAAATGCCTTGAGATCGGAATCCATGGACTTTCAGTTTCACAAGAATTTGTGGCATGAGGATACGACAAAAACGATATAGTTGAAGACGTAGAGATTCGACGTGTTATGGTTCTCGTTAGCTGTCGAGCTATCCCTCTCAGAGCTCCAAATCCCATTCTTTTTCCTTCCAATCATACACAAAATGGGGGAAAATAATATGGTTTATTCTGGGGGTGTAAAACGGGTCGGGTATTCTTTATTGTTGGACATGCTCAGCCCAAATTACCTATGGACTCATTAGCTTAGATCCATCTTTTCATTCTTCCTATCACAAGAATTAAATGAGTATATATATATATATATATATAAATTTTGAATTTATTTTCCAAATTAAATACATTATTGGTAATGCAACAATCAAATATTGAAATCCAATTATTCTCTAATACATAATATTAAGTTTTATAATAACAAACTCTTGTTTTTTTATGATTTGAGAAAAATATGAATTCAATTTTTTTCTCTCCATTTTTTGAATTAATATTTAATTTTAGTAATTATAAAATAAAAGGTTATAATTTATAAAGATAGAAGTGTTTTTTTTTTGGGCAAACGATAGAAGTTCCATTTGTTGATATCGAAAGCCCAACACAATATTCAATCAAGGAGTTCTCTGAACCATTTGGCAAAAACAAAAGGAGTTCTCTAAATCTGATAATGGCCCACATCAGATCAACGTTTTATAGAGGTAGTGAAACATAAGTAAAAAACTTGCTCTTAATAATGTCTAAATTAGTAAGTGATAAAATATGTATCTAACAACTTTTGATAACTAAGTGTGGACTGGATTAAATCAGTCTTGGATATAGAATGCTTGCACCAATGAATAAATGAGAATTAAGAGGGTCAGACTTTGAGTCTGGTAAAAACTCTCTGACGCTTGAATCAGTAAGTGAGTTTATAATGCCTTTGACCTCAAAGAGCCATTGGAATAGTATTGGATTGGGATTTCTAGAGTATCTTGGCTTATGATTGCTTATCTTGAAATCTGTGTTATCATGAGGTATTTATAGTATTTGTAAGATTTCTTAGGGTCACTTGTCTTATTGTTAAGGTGCCATGTGGAAGAATCTAAACAGAACAATGAGTGCTCCTCAAGTGAAAGCATGATACTTGTTCGTGTTAACTTTGGACACGTGTACGGAAAATATTCCATTAATTAGCATAATAATTGACATAAAATATGTCGAAATCATCTCTTCCATCAGTTGAGATTTGGCCTAACTTTCCTGAACTAATTTTCTTTGAACTCTCAAGCACCCTTCAATCTTTCTTATTCTAACTAGTATTAGTAGGGTTCAAAATAAAAAGAACTAACACATTCTACTTGTTGAGAAGAGTTATAGTGAGAGTTATGTTTTAAGTTAATTTATCTAATTAACAACTCAAGTACTTAGTGATTTAGAGGTGGTTATCAAACATTATTATTATAATTTGAACGAGTGGATAAATTAGTTTATGCTTAAAACTTTAATGATTGGTCAACTAAGCCCATAAAAAAATGTTCTCTTAGATCAATTAGACTCTTTCATCAAACAAAATTATGAAGTCAAAGAGGAGGGGTGACAAGGTGGTGGATATAATAGTCACAAGTCACTAGTAGTTTGATTAGTGAATAGTGTAATTAGAGCATTTTGTATTTGGACTTTCCATGTGGCGTGCACAATATAATCACTAATACTTCAAGTGAAGAGCCGTCTCAATTACTTAATAATTTCATGTTTTCTTTTCCAAAACTCCAATAATTTAACACATGGACTGCTTTGGCTCTATCTTTTTAGTTTATTAATGTACTACTAATAATTTACTGATATGAAATTTCAAGTTGCTCAAATTATACTTCTATAATCTCAGGGTACACAAATGGGGCAAAAGGAATACCGACTTCAAACACCAAAAATTTAATATGATATTATAAGAAAATGATGTGACTAAATTTTACCTTCCTTATATTAAAATCATGTATTCTAGAATAAAATAATACCATATTTGGCAAAAAAAAAAACTCCCATATCCATATTATAACAAAATCAAAGTTCACACTTAACCCAAGCAACATATGGTCATAGTGTTTGTGCTATGAAATACAGAGTGTTTAGTGGATGTCGTATTCGGGTTGATAATGGGCTATATATATATATATATATATATGATAATTCGTGGCTGCCTTACTTTCAAAATGGTAAGATCACATCAGTGCCAACTGTTGTCCCTAGGATTGCTCGAGTCAGTGATTTGTTTATTACAGGTCAGAAGTATTGGGTTACTGGACTTCTTGAGAGAACTTTCAATGAAAGAGATACCAGACTTATAAAGCAAATTCAACAATCATCTCGAAACGTCCAGGACTCATGAACCTGGATACATGACAGTAAGGGGTCGTATACTTTTTAGAGCTGCTACCGCCTCTTAATGGCAGAAGTTCAAGCAGTTAATTATGGTTCATGGAAAAGGATTTGGTCACTGAAAGTCCCTGCCAAGGTCCACAATTTTCTCTGGAGAGCATGCAGAGAATGCCTTCCAACAAACAACAACCTGCTATCTCGACATATTCAGACTAATCCTCTATGTTCATGGTGCGGTAATGAGACTGAAACTATTGTTCACATGATGTTTTCATGTCCACGGACCCAAAAAGTATGGTCTATTTCTGCCCTTAATAGTTCAAATCCTATTAGGGTCTCTATGCTTGATTGGTGTGTTGAAGCTAAAGCTAAACTTATGGATGAGCAAGCTAGCATGCTAGACTTCAAGACAAGCTAGCATTTTTATAAATTTAATTACAAGTTTAATTCAATCATTATTAATGATTAATTAAACTCTTTAATCAATTATTAATATAATTAAATTTCCAGCCATGGAAAATGCTTTATGGTATGTGACTTACTAGGTTCATGTTCTAATTAGCAATGGGATAAAGAAAACTTTTTTCTTCTCACTAAGTATATAAACCATAATTCATATACAACTGATTATGGCCACCTCATGCCATATACCAATACTTGGATAGCATCAGTATATAAGCAATGACAAACCATAACCACCAATATGTTAGATAACATGTCACCTTAAGTCTAAGGATTATATACACAATTACAATCTAGATTATTAGACATTGACTAGTGGATAAAATTCATATGTCTATCATCTAATGTCACTGTTCAACTTACTCATCTCATGAGTGTTCACGTGTTGTCACGACATCATATGTCTGTAGTTTGAGACTCACTACCTCCATACTAACAAGTATCTCATACTTATTATAGATGACAACAGAGGTGACTATCTCTTCGGATTAATGAAGTTCCTATCAATAATCCTATGATCGTAAACTTACTTTAAAGTCTATGACAAAAAGAATCTATCTCCATATTCCAAAACTCTTTAAGAATAAATTCTCTTACATAGTAATTAAAAAACATATATATGTCATGCACTAAAATGAAAATGATAATTTAAATGAAAATATATATATTAATTACCATTAATGGATTGAGATTATAAATATATACATAAAATACAGGCTCTGGGGCATACAACCCTAACATCTTCAAGTTGCTTGGACTGCGGATCTCCATCAGCTTGCACCTGAGAAGGGCTAGGAGCTTCTGTGAAAATGCTTTCCAAGGGCTCGATGTCGTCCAGGCAAGAAGCAGAGGGGCCAAACTGTTTAACCACCTCCTCAGCTATTTGTTTGCCAAAAGCAATCAACCAAGTTGCACTTTGGTTTTGGAGACGATTGACCTCAGCCACTTGACGGTTGATCTCAGCAGTCTAAGTAGTTAAGGCTTTTTTAGTGGCTTCCAACTCTTACCTCAGCTTCTCCATGTCCTTATCCGACCTCTGCCTTTCCATTTTGTCCTCATCTTGAACCTCTTTAGCTTTACGATCCATTTTCTTGGAAGATTCCAGATCTTTGCTCTGCAACTTGAAAGCAACTTTAGCTTTGAAGGCACTTTTTTTAAAGGAGGCCTTCTCCCTTTCTAAGGCAACTCTTTCAACCTTTAAGCTCGCCATATTCCGAATCACTTAAATACTTTGGGCTAGAAGGAGTCTAGCGCACTAGTAAAAATACAAACATAATAAGATTGAAGATGTATAAGAAGAGGGTACACAAGGATAATGGGGAAGGATAACTACCAATTAGCTCTTTACTACATCCCTCCATGCCCATTTCCTCATCTGACATGGATTCTATATGTTGCAAGTCAATTGGGGGTAGTAGTGAGCCGACCACCTTCCTAGCTATCTGGTGGTCTTCCAAGGTGGCATTGGGCCCAAAGTTTTTTACAAGAATGCTAGCTAAAGCACCCCGAGCAACGTAGGAGGAGCCTACATCCACAACCTCATTCTCTGATGGGCTGACCTTCACCCTAGGACGCTTTGATCAAGCGATAGTAGGAGAAGCCGAAGTATGGTGACCGCCTTCTCTCTTATAAGAGATCACTACGATATGAGGTTAGACCTCTAGTTGCTTTAATAGGAGGATCTCGATGAGCTCCAGTTTGCACTTCCTCTATAAGAGGGTGATCCTTATCCAAAGCTTGAGTGGAATTAGGAAGGATGGAGCTCTCAGGTTGCACCCTTTGGGCCTCTTGAGCTTTTTGCTCCCTCATCTTCTTAAGAATGACTGGCATATCTACAATGAGAAAGAGAAGAAAGTTAGTTAGTATAATTAAGAAAAATTTAATAAAAGGGAAAGAGATTGATACCCCCAAATGGATTGAGTCAACGCCCTTGTTTATCTATTACTTTCCCCGAGTACTAGGTCTCGACCAGAAATCTATTGTCCCAAATTCCATTCTTATCCACTTACTCAATGATCAACCTTAGCTGCTCCACCTCAGTGCTTGTTAGAGCAGGAAGGCACTTTCTACAAATGATGAGGATGTCCTCATTCTAGTGTTTGGGTAGTGATACAAGACCAACATGATAAACAAAAAAGAACTTTTACTTCCAAGCGGGCTTTAGAGAGGAAGGTTGTTTGAAACACTTCTTGTTCCCTTGTGCTTGTAGGTGACAACAGTCCAACCCTTTTCCAGGGATGACCATGTACAAATGCTGCACAACAGGCACAGACAATAGGAACCCAAGCCAGTAGGCCATCATTTAGAGCCCTCTGAGGATCTTCTAGGCATTAAGGTGAACTTGGGAGATCGGTATATTGTAGCATCGAATCTAGGCCTCGTCCAAGGTAGAGAGAGGGAACCTTAGCCCAGATGTAAGAGTGTCATAGTAGCACACTTGACCTCTAGAGGGTATGGAGATCACCCTTTGTGAGCTGCTAAGGAGACCTGTCATATAGTCGTCTGGAAAGGAGAACTCTTCCCTGATCTCTTTTAGTTCCTTTATGGTTAACACAATATGCAAGGCATCCACCCCAGGTGTTTTTTGTCGAGTAGTTTTCCCTGATTCGAACTGTAAGAGACCTTCTTCCCTTTCTTGGATTTAGTGGGGGCATGCGATTGGATTTCCCCCTCGCCCAATTCGAGCTTGTTATCCCAGTCATCCCCAATCTCTTAGGGTCCACCTTAGTGAGATCTTCTTTCCTATCCTCACATAGGACAATTGTCCCCTCATTTTCTTTTCCATATTGAACCCCTTCGCTTGGTTCTATTCTCCTTTTATTTTGTGTAGGGTTCTCTAGGAGTGGCTGATCAGGTTTAGAAGTGGCCTCCCCCTTAAGGTACTCAACGCTAATGAAAGGGCTTTGATTAGGGCTCAAGTCATGGTCAGAAAAATGGGACAAGGACCCCTCTAGATTTTGGCTATCATTGTGATCACTCATGGTATGTGATAAAGGAATAAGAAATAAATGAAAAAATTAGAGTCAGTGGGTAAAAAGTTACCTGGTAAATTTGATAATCGAGCACAAACGGTGGTCAGAGAAGGAAGGACTTGTCGAAAAATCCTAAAAACAAAGAGTTGTAGAGATGAAGGAATGTGGAAAAGGTAGAAAGTGGGAGTTTATCTCTATTATATAGACGTGGGGATGAAGCATCATCTCTGTTACCAAATCTGCCTAAAGATGACACGTGGTGCTTGAGCATAGGGCCAAGAAACTGAAAAGACATCGAACTTTCTAGAGAAGTGTTGAAAGGCCTACATGTGTATAACCCTTGGAGCTGAGCAGGAAATCCTGCCTACTGATTTTAAAAGGGCAAAGCAAGGCATACCTCGCTCCAAGTACTTGTTTTACGTTTGAAGGTCAGCCGAATTGATTGTCCCTCAGTCTTTGACTAGGGTCTAATAGGGGACATGTGATAATCTTTCCCTGAATATGGATGACCATAAGCCACGTGAGTGGCTCATACTCGGCATGAGAGGTCGAACCCTTGACCTCGGACGGATAAACAGAGCTTGTCCTTGAAGATCCCATCCCCACAAATGTAGATAAGTACAACTAAGCGATAAATTCTATTATCTCTCTAATTCCTAAGATTGAGGAATATCTATCTACTAACCTACATTGTAAAATTGGGAGACTACCAGCAAGTATATAAACATATATTGGTCACAAGAAACATGTTAATGACTCTAAACCCTAAAAATCTTTATGTAGAATCTCTCTATAGCTAATTACTGATTTAAACATCGGAGAAGTTGCCGGCAAGGCATCCACGTAGTTTTTATTTGTCTTGCATGTTAGTTTTGGAGTTAGTTTTTGGGATCGAGTGAGCTCAGGGACATTATTAATGATAATTATCATTTTCATTGGAAAAAAATAAGTATATTCAAATGCTTTCTAAATGTTGAATTTAAGATTAGTTTCCTCAATTATTTCATCAGTTTTTAATAGCCGATCCTATCTTTCTCCATGCACATTATTTAAAATTAATGACTTCCTTATTTTGGTAAGGTAATAGCTGTCAAAATGACAATTTTACTAATATGTGCTACTATGATTAAATGCGTGATTTCGATAGTTAAATACTTTTATTTTGTTTTACAAATTTTAAATACTACTATTCTTACTTATAGTCTAACACGATTACATTTTTTTTTGAACAGGTCTAACACGATCACATTGAAAATTGTTTTACTTATATAGTGTAATACTAAAAATATTATGGAAAATAAAAAAAAAAATTAAAAGTTGGTATAAAAGTACTCTTAGAACCAAATCAAGTAGTCAAAATATAATTGATAAAAAAAAAGTCATTTTTTTTAAAAGTGAAAAGTTTTTGAATTTTCTCCCTTACACCAAGTAAAATTTCACATGCTGCTTGTTAAGAGAATGGCTATGCATGTTATATAGTCTCTGACTTATTGAACCTCCATTAATATTTTAAAAAATTAACAAGATTATGTGAAATTTTCTAATATAAAATGATTTTTGATTTCATAGTTTTATCCTAATTGATATAATATCAACATTGGAATCAATGGCATAGTCAGATTTTGAACTGGTAAAGAAATTGTAGTAATTGGTTGGTGTGGCAACATCCTTTTTTTTCGCCAAATGTGATAAGATTTCATTCAACAATTGAAGTAAAAGATACAGCATATTAATGTCTTTAACGATAAGGTTCTCCAAGCTTTATGGAGGGTACATAATCCAGAAATTAGAGAGAATTTTTCTCTAATAACTCTGCTACATGGTCTGCAACAGCATTACAAGATCTCCTAATCTAAATAAAATTAACAAATTAACCCAAATATGCATTTATTTACCAATGACCAGTATCTCCACGAGCAGATTTTTTAATATTTTCCACAAGCTGTTTGCAATCAGATTCTACCATGATTTTCTTATATCCTCGCTGGTTTGCGAACTTAATTGCCAAATACATAGCCTTTGCTTCTGCTGCAAAAGCTGATCTTGTAGTAGTCTTCCTTACAAAACCATCAATAAGATGCCCCTCATGGTCCCTAAAGATGGATGCTAGAACTGTGAGATCTGTTCCACTGTTGAAGCTTACGTCGGTATTAATTTTAATGATGCCTGCAGGAGGAAGAGACCAGTAGCTATTATTTTCTGCAATTGTAAACTGCATTCCGGTGAGAAGTTTCCTGTTTTCCAGAATTTGTTGCATCTAAACACAATCTATGAAGAAGTTTTCAGCAAGAGCTAAAGTCTCTTGAGGTCTAATGATTTTTCCCACTGATGCCAGATTGCCCATTAAATACATGCAATTCTTGATGCTTCCAACTTCCCATCATTTTGCTTGAGTTTCCTGTATAATTCATTCCACCAATCTTGGTTGGAGCTTGAACTTTCGGGATAAGAGTGATGAACATTTTGTTTTGTTCTTCTGGCATTTGCTTTGTTTCATAAAAGTTCTGAACAGTCCTTGTAATATGATCTCCTATCTTGCTCCATTATGATTGAACAAAATTATCGTTCTACCCATCCAGGCCTGGCGCTTTGGAGGCTCCCAAAGAGAAAACAGCAGCTCTGACTTCTTATTGGAATTTAGATTTTCTAGCACCACCCTCTTGACTTTGCTGACCACTTCTTCGAAGTCTTCTTTTCTTTCTGATGAATAAAGACTCCTAAAGAAACCTGTGATTTCATTAGCTACACCCTCTGTCATTTTCAAGCCAAGATCCATCTGAACTTTGGAGTTTGGTAATGCGGAGTCTTTGTTTTTTTCTGAATTGCACTCGCATGAAAATACTTCGTGTTGCAATCGCCACTGCTAAACCAATTTTCTCTAGCTCGTTGCCTCCAAAATAAATCATCCTTTCCCCACAGTTGTTCAAGTTCCATGAGCAGAGATTTCTCTACTATACAGCCTTTCAAGCTTTTTCCTACTGTTTCCCACACACTCCTTGTGCCACTTCAATTTCTTGCTGCATATTTTTAATTTATCAACCATATGATTCAGGTTTTGCACCTCTTCATTGACCGACCATGCTTCTTCAAAAACGTTATACCAATTAGGCTCTAATAACCTCTTGTCTTCAAACCTGAATCCCCCTCTATATTTCGACTTTTTTGTCACTAGATTGATGATTAGAGGACGATGATCGAAGCCAACTAGAGCACCATGAGTAACCTGGATTGTATTGAAGGAAAGTATCCATTTTACACTGAAAAAAAGTCCTATCCAGCCTCTGAACAATTCTACCTTTTTCTTCATGCTTATTGTGCCATGTATACATAGGTTCCTTATAACCCAAATCTAGCAAACCTGCATCATCAATCCAATTACCGAATTTTGAAATATCACCCGAGGTAAGCCTTTTACCTTTAATTTTTTCTTCAATAGCAGCCACTCCATTTAAATAACCAACACAACACCAAACTTCATTATCTAATGGTTTCAAACTTAGCCATTGTTGATAAATCATGTCCTTTTCTTCTGAATAAGGACTTCCATGGATGAATGATTGGTACCGTTTTCTGTCAACATCCTGTTATTACTAGATGACGTTATAGTAATGTGGTGGTTTTTGTTAGTCATCTCTATCTTCAACCATGGTGGAATAAGTTATGTACGACCCTGTTATTTTTCTATTTGTAAGTAATAAATTATTAAAACTTCAGAGAATTTGATAAGAGCTCATTTCATATGAAGTTTTTTTTTTCTTTTAATATCATAGGAGATATGGACTAAGTTCAACTATACATACATGTTGGATTGTCCAATCACTCTATGGTAAGTCCTCATCAATGATTAAATCAAAACATTTAAAACAATAGCCAACATGCGCTCTAGATTTTCTCCAAAGGTCAATATTTGATGAACATTTTAAAAAAAATAGAAAATTGAAAATGATATAAGACAAAAAATAGTATCCTCCAAAGTCTATTTTAATTAAGACTATTCATAGAGGTAAAGAGTACTGAATAACCAAATTAAAAATATCTAGAAGGATTGGAATTGCTGACTTTTTGACTTTAATTGGACTGAGTAAAATGTTTTGATATAATTCTGGATATTAACATATATCTGAACAGAAAATTTGACCGAATTGAATAAAACTGTATTGAATTGAATTTGACCGTAATAACTGAAATTTCTTAATTTTTTTAATTTATAATATATAAGTAGTGATAATTGAATAATGTATAAATATCAAAAATTTATAAGATTTTATAATTAATTATGTTATATTATTGATACTATTTTAATAATTGAATTATAAAATTAAATAAATTCTAATTAATAAATTATTATTTTTAATTTTTAATAATTTTGATAATTTTAATATATTTTTTAATTTTATTTCTTAAAATTAAGTTTTAGTTTTATTATTTTAGCCTATTATTTTAATTTTAGTAATATTTATTGATTTTTAAATTATTCCTTGATTTTATTTTAAAGGTAAATTTTAATATTTTTTTAGAGGTGATTTTAGTCTTCAATTTATTTTTCTATTTAAAATTTATTTTACAGTATTTCATTAAGAAAATAATTAAAAAATATATAGAAATCTAAAAAAAATATGAAAATGAGTAAATCCAAATGTCGTCATTCCACCTCCATCCACTCTTCCTTGAAACAGTTGACCTAAAAAAGAATATTTTCATCTATTTATTATTTTTTATCTGCATTTCTATCTTTTCCTTTACATAAAAAATAAAAGAAAAAAAAAATCACCATTATCTAATCTTCTTTTTAAAAATTGCAATTGACTTCGAAAGTTACGTTTATGATAAAAGACATATTTTTCAGTATACGCCAACGAGCTTGTCTCAATAAATCTTAAGAATTTGAGAAATTTTTTCTAATCTTTTAAACAAATCTTATTTATTAATTATAATTATATGAATTTATTTTATTAATTATGCTATATTAAATTAGACTTATTTCATTATAATACTAATGATTAACTTTGAATTATAATATTTGAAATTAATACTTATATGTATTATTTTATTGAATATAAATTTTCAACATAAAATAAACTCTAGATATTCATAATTTTTTAATCAAGCAAAAATAAAAATAATCGATAACCGAACTGTATTGAATCGAAAATTTAATACAATCCAACAAGAATAATATATGTTTTGATTCTGATTCTGATTCTGATTCTGATTACTCAAAAAATTAAATAATCGAGATTTTGTCTAATCCCAAATATTTTTCTATAATCAGATTGGACCGACCATGAACAACCCTAATTGTAATTATTTGGCAAATTTGAATAAAAAATTTTCCATGGTTAGGCCGAATTCACCATTTGTACTAACAAAGAGATGTCCAAATCAGCATATATTAAAGGGCCATCAAAAGCACAGTCACCAATTAATATTGACCGTAAGATTCCCTTTTTCTAATGGTCCAGATTTCACTAACTGCCTATATCTAACGCCACTTGTATTTATTTCCTTTACTTGCACACATCAGAAATCTGTTCATCAACTCCTTGCGTTCCAACGGCCCATAAACTTATTATTATTATTAGTTGTGTGGCATTATAAATTTTCTCAAATTTTAAACTATTTTATCTTAAATAAATACTGAATTATTTTTTACACTTTTTTTTTTGCCAAATTTCATTCAATATTTAAAACAATAATAATTAACACTTTGTAATATTTTTCATTGCTTAAGCATTTGACATTTTAATTTTCAATTTTTTCAAACTCAACTTTTATACAATTATAGTAAGAAAAATTTAGTAATACAAATCATTTTCACTTATGAGAATAATTTTATCGATTGTAAACTCTTAATAAATCTAATGTGCAAGATATTTAGGCAATTGATTTTTAAATTAAAAATGAAATTCTCAAAAGGCAAATGAATATAAATGAAAATTTTGCTAGGAAAAAAAAATCACAATATTAAAAGTCTTCCCTAATTAGCCACTACAAACCTAACCCACCCACTAAACTCCAAACCTAACTGAAACGGGTTCAATGTCTTCGGTTCGACCTATCATCTCCCTAACCACGCTTACCTGGCACTGCAACTAAAAACGCTAATTTTAACAAAAACTGGGCACAGTTCGCGGACCCAAATCGGTTTCCTCCTGGCCCGACTCCATTTTCCTACGCATTTCCAGTACTTTGCGATGATGATTGGAGTGCAATTCACTGGAGAAAGTGGGGCTA
>CAOJBK015136049.1:0-15363 GCA_948294925.1 Codiaeum variegatum
CACAACTGGTTTTTGTACCTTCTTAGGGCGAAATATTATATCATGGTGCGCCAAAAAGCAACCATTTCTCGATCCAGTACTGAAGCCGAGTATCGTGCTATGGCTAACACTGCTGCAGAATTAACTTGGCTTACCTTTCTCGTACGTGATCTTCATGTTCCTCAATTGCAACCGCCAACTCTTTTTTGTGACAATTTAAGTGCGGTACATATGACTATTAATCCTGTTTTTCATGCTCGCACTAAGCACATTGAATTGGACTATCATTTTGTTCGTGAAAGGGTCTCAATGGGACTTCTTATTACTCGACACGTTTCCTCTACTCTACAAATTGTGGATATCTGTACAAAGCCCGTATGTAAAGCTTCCTTAAGTTACTTTTGCAACAAACTATGCTTACAGCCTCGCCATAGTTTAAGGGAGGATATTAAACATAATAACCACCTTGAGTCTACAACATGGAGTGATAAGGATGAGAATTTGAGTGATAAGGAAGTAAATCAAGATGTGGTTATCCTTCCCAAAAATAGAAGAATCGTGAAAAGTTATTCAATGGGTCTTGTTGGAATCCAATCACTACATAATGGGAAATCTTTTAAGCAATCTACTCATTTAAAATAGCTACGTGACAGTATTAAAGTCTTCTTTCTTATTTAGAATTTTACCTTTCCTATAATTTTCTTTTATTGGTTGTAAACGTTTTCTTATTTAGAATTTTACCTTTTATGTAATTTTATTTTATTGGTTGTAAACGTCTATATATAAGATCTCTCTTCTCACGTTAAGAATAGAAGCTTTCCAACAAATATTGTTTAGTTTATATTTTCTTTACTCTAGACTCCATCAAATTATTGCATAACAACATATTTACTTTGCTTGTTGTAATTTAATTGATTATTTAACCCAAATTACTTTTATTTTTAATTGTAATTTGTGGAACAAATACATAACCAATCATGCGTTTTTTGAGAGATACGATATTGGATTCTCATTCTATATTATAATAGTTCGTATATTTATAGTCGCTTTCGGTTAATATATTTTAGGACGAACAATAAAATGAATAAAATAAAATTCTAGATTTATATGGAATAATCATTTATTTAAAAAATAAATAGATAAAAAAAAGGTGTAAAATTATGATTTTAGACAAAAAAAAATAGTAAAAAAATCCCCCCTTTTAAAGGGATATAACACCAAAATTTATGATTATCCATATGGTACCAAAATATGAGGATTTGTTTATCAATTAAGTCAAATAGATAATGACTTTAACAAAAATAAATAATGCTTAATTAAGATTATAATTCTTTGGATAAAAAGGAGTATGCCATTTAAGCCACTCTTTCTAGTTTGCTTAGAATAATTAACTTTAAACCAAAAATAGAAAATAAAACATGATTGAGAAAGTAAATAAGCAATAATTATTTATAAAATTTAATTATTATAAAAACCATTGGATTAGTCACAATCATATATAAAATTGATAAAGAGAATTTACTGCTTAGTTTGCATGCATAATGTGTCAATTATAAACAATTTTTTTTAAAAAAAAATAAATTAATAAGGTAACTTTCAACTTGTCTTTGCCATTTTCATTTCTCATTCTAAATCTTAAAATGGCCAAACTTAAAACTTTGGTAAAAAAAAGTTATTCCTTCAATTGGGTATTAACTAAATGTCATTTTTTTAAAAATTTCCCCTCAATTTATTTATTATTTTTTATTATTTATATGTATTAATATCCAAATTAATTTTTTACCTCACGAGCTCTCTCAAAATTCAAACCTAAAAGTTAACTGTAAATATTAACTACTTATTGTCAAATCATGTACTACTTATTTATTTTTAAATTTCGTATATAGACGTGAAATAGAAAAATCCCGATTGCGATCATCTTCGACGTTTTTTAATTTATAATTATACTTTTTGATTTTCATATTGTGCATTACGTCAATAAACATCAGAGTTGCCCTAATGCATCTGATTCCTCCCAAATTTGGGAAAATCAGTACCTCCGCCATCAGAATGAAAAATTTACAAAACCAACTTCAACAATGATGTTTTCAGAAGCTACATTCAAGCCATACCATACAAACAAAACACAATTTATGTATTATTTAGTAACTTAAAATTAAGGAACTATTAATATCATAAAATTTTCCATTTCAAGAACTATAATTTTTTTTTTTAAAAAAAATTATGCTTTATGGGTGTTGGTGTCCAGTCCTTATCAACAAAAACTTCATCATTATTCACCTGTTTAGAAATTGATTTTGTTCCCCACAACTATCAAACAAATTAAAAGTTGTTTTAATCTCATTATTTTGTTTTACTTTTGATTCAGCAAAGGCAAAAATAAAATAAAATAAAATAAAATCATGGCATGTTAGTGAGTTTACCATCATTAAAAGTTTGAACTTAGTGTCACTAGCTTGATATTTCACCTGACCAACCGCTTTATTTTTTTTATATATCTTTTATTTTTTGCATTTTTTCCCAATTAAAGTTGCTAAGATTGGTTAATTACAGACTGTTATTACTGTTTATTCTTGGGTAACAGACAATTTGTTATGCACTTTATGAAACACACTTGTTTTAAGGAAATTTATCCCTTGATTAAAGCTTGAGAGGGGGAAAATTAATTTACTAGTGAATAGATTGATAATAGGACAGTCATAGATAACAGACTTGACTGGTTTGGGATCTTCAATTTATCATAATTATTATATTATTTCTTTAAGAATTTGACATCCTAGCAAGTGCGTACCAAGATCGAATATTGACATAGAATTCTTCTAACTTAATGAAAAGTTTTAAGTTCGAACTTTGAATATACAATTATATTAAAACTCTTAAAATAGTGCGTTGCTCTCTTTTCGATTCTACTGACATGCTCTTACTAGTCAGACTAACTTTAAAAGTTTCAATTCTTTTGTTGATGTATGTTCTTGGCAATAAATGTAATGCCAAATTGATTTTCTAATGAAAATATTGATAAGTGTTTGTGATCATCTTTGATTCAATGAGATCTAAATCATCTGTAGAATAAAATAAATTAGCTAGAAAATTCATTTTAAAGATTAATTAACCACAAGAATTGCATTATAGCATACCTTAGCAGCCACCTATCCCTCTTCATCTTTTTTTGACAATGCTTTTAGTCCTTTAGAGCTTTATCTTGTCTGAAATCCATATCTATCTCAAGTCTTTCTTCCTTGTTTTTTATTAAATTTTAGTTTCTGGAGATGCTTAGCAATCCTCTCCTTTTTTGACCATCTATGGCTGTCTGGCATTCTTCCTCTCCTCCTCCCTAGTTTCATCTGTCATTACCCCTTTTCCAGTTGCTTCTTTCTCTTTTTCTATTTTAGGATCTCTTTAAGTGGTTGTTTGATTGATTCCCTTTCATTGTTGGCATCCCCTCCTCTAACGGTTGCTCTCTATTTTTGGCCTTTGTTCTGTGCCTTCCTCTCATCGGTAGTATTTTCCTTTTCTCGATTGTTTTCAAAATTTTCTAGTCCTTTGACCTTTTACGGTCTCTCTTTCGTGATTTATATCTTTGGTTTAATTTTAGTAGTGTCTCTGTGGGGCTTCTATTGTCCTTCTTCATCAATCAGATGAATGGATTGTGATTTTTTAGATAGATCTTTTCAGTTTAGTAGCTCAGGTTGATCAATAGATTATTGTAATTATTCAAATATGAACTGATTATTAAATGTAAAAATTGTGTTTTTTCATTTTAAAATAATACATTTTCATAATAGTCATATTTATTCACATAGGAGTTGTATTATTTTCATATTAGAGATGCATCTTTTCATATCAAAAGTTAGGTTGATTCTCATAGTCACAACTTTTAATATTTCTTTAATAAATATATAGAGTCTAAGTCAATTTTATATAATTGAAATTCTACTACGCTACTTGTCTTACTATTTTCCTAAAATAAAAATTCAATAGATCAAACTTCTAACTTTTCGTATTCCTATTTGAAGTTTTTCATCATTTGCTTGGTTCAAAACTAATGGTGAAAAACTTTTCAAGGCTTGTCATATCCACTAAGGCTATTTGTATTCATCTCATATCAATCTCAAGAAGAAGATGGAGCAAATATTGCTTTTAGGAAAGCAAATTTATGTGTTTCAAGCCCCTTTTCTACTTCTAATTTACTTGAATTTTTTGCTTTTAATTTGTATAGTTTTTTAATATTTAGTTTATAATATTTTATTCTTGGCTCTTTCACCATTATCTCCATATTTTCCTAACAATTTAAAAGTAATATTTTTTCCACATCAAACACAAATTAAACACAATCGAGTCCTCAAACACCATCAAACTCATGAACCAAGATTTGATCTACCTTGATTGTTTTGATGGAACCAACTTCACAAGATGGAAAGACAAGTTGGTTTTCATGCTTATTGCCTTGAAAATTTACTATGTTCTCGACCCAAAGCTTCCTCTCATTTCTCCTCCAATTGATAAAAATTCTGAAATAGTAATAGCCCTAAGGAAGAAAAGAGAGGAAGATAAATTTGTGTGTAAAGGTCACATTCTTAATGCTTTGTTTGACCACTTATATGATATCTACACAAATGAAAAATTTGCCTTAGCAATGTGGAATGCATTGGATTTCAAATATAGAGCCGAGGAGGCAAGTATAAAAAATTTTATCATCTCTAAATATTTTGAGTATAAATTTAATGATGATATGCCTATTTTATCTCAAGTACATGAATTGCAAGTCATTGTGAATCAATTGAAAGCAGCAAAGATTGAACTTCCTGAACCATTTTAAATATGAGCAATAGTTACAAAATTGCTTTCATCTTGGAAAGGCTATAGAAAAAAGATTCTCGATGACTCCAAAGAATACACTTTGGAGGATATTAAAAAACATCTTCAGATCGAGGAGGAGACGAGGGTGAGAGATGTGAATAAAAATTCTTATGATGACAATAATAAGGCCAATAATGTGAGTAAACTCTCCATTAATTTTAATAAAAGAAAAAATGACAAAGGAAATTCTTTATGTCTTAAAAAGGATCAAGGAAAATTCAAGAAGTCAAAAAATAAAGGATGTTTTGTGTGTGGCAAACCAGGTCACTATGCAAGATAATGCAAATTTAAGAAGATTCAAAAATCAAAGGTTAATTCCTTGAATGAAAGTGGCAATATTATTGCTACTATGAGTGAAATTAATGCTATTCAAGGAAAAGTAATTGGTTGGTGGTATGACACATGTGCTACAATCCATGTGTGTTATGATAGATCCCTTTTCAAGACCTATCAACAAGTTAATGATAGACAAGAAATACAAATGGAAAATAAGAAGAGGTTTAAAGTGTTTGGCAAAGGCCATGTGGAACTTATCTTCAGTTCTGGAAAGAAAGTGACTCTCACCAATAACTTACATGTTCCAGATATGAACATGAATCTTGTTAGTGTGGATCTTTTGGATAAAATAGGAATTAAATCTATATATGAATCTGAAAAATTAATCTTGTCTTTAAAAGGTAATTTTATTGGTAAACACAATTCTTGTGATGGAATGGTCAAATTTTCAATTATATCCAATGATTCTATTAATAATCATAATTTTAATTCTGGTTATATGGTTGACTCAATTTCTTTATGAAATAATAGACTTGCATATATAGGTTTAAATACCATGAAAAGAATGGTTAAAAATGGTTTGATATCTTGCAATGTAAATGACTTTAAGAAATGTGAATTATGTGTTAAGTCTAAAATGATTAAGAAGTCATTTAATAGTATTGAAAGAAACACTAGTTTATTGGAGTTAGTACATTCTAATATTTGTCAATTGAACGGTATGCTTACTAGAGGCGGTATAATATTTATTGATGATAGTCCTGGATACACTTATATATTTTTAATAAAACATAAAAATGAAGCTTTTAGAACTACAAAGCTGAAGTTGAAAATCAATTAGGAAAGAAAATTAAAATATTAAGAAGTGATAGAGGAGGTGAATACTTCCCTAATGATTTTAACGCATTTTGTGAAGAAAATGGCATAATACATGAATGTACAGCTCCATGTATGCTAAAACAAAATAGAACTTATTTGAAAATGATCAATGCTATGTTGTTGCATGCTGAATTACCTTTTAATTTATAGGGTAAAGTTTTACTTGCTGTTTGTCATATACTTAATAGAATTCCTAGGAAAAAGAGTCAAATGTCCCCATATGAGTTATGGAAGGGACGAAAACCAAACATAGGATATTTCAAAGTGTGGGGTGTCTTGCATATTGCAAGAATAATGACCTAAAGAGGACCAAGTTGGCTCCTAGAGCAATCAAATATGCTTTTATAGAATAATCATCTCATAGTAAAACATATTAACTCTTAAATTTAGAGCCAAATGTCATTATTGAATCTAGAGATATTGAATTTTTTGAACACTTATTAACAAAAGAAAATAAGAGTCAAAATTTACCTGGTGGTGAAGCACTAGGAAAGCCATCTCAAAAAATTATTGAGCAACATAGTTCACAAATGATTAGTCAACAATCTAATGAACTAAGAAAAGAAAAAAGGAACGAAAGGCTAAATATTTGGGACCATATGAGATTGAATCTCAATGTATTTCTTTTTATCTTATAGAAGGTAATAGAGATGGAGCAGTGAGAACGATTCCTATAGTTCTTCAAGTGGAAGATGACCCAAAGATGTTTAAAGAGGCTATGGCTTCTAGAGACACACCTTTTTGGAACGATGCTATTAGAGATGAAATGGATTCTAAAATGTCAAACCACACTTGGGAGCTTATTGATTTGCCTCCTGGCTCTAAGCCTATTGGGTGTTTCATAGAAAGTATCATACTGATGGTACTTTACACACCTACAAGGCAAGGTTAGTAGTTAAAGGCTTTTGACAAAAATAAGGTACTGATTATTTTGACACATATGCATCAGTAGCATGGATAACTTCAATTCAAATAATGTTTTCTTTAACTTCAACTTATGACTTATATGTTCATCAAATAGATGTTAAAACGACATTCCTTAATGGAGATCTCGATGAAGAGGTTTATATGGAACAACCAGAAGGGGTTGTTCTACTTGTATATGAACATAAAGTTTATAAATTAGTTAAGTCTTTGTATGGTTTAAAATAGGCACCCAAACAATGGAATGAAAAATTTGACAAAGCAATTTTAAACTGTGGTTTTAAACATAATATAACTGATAAAAGTGTTTATATTAGAAATTGTGATGATTATGTCATGTTAATTTGCTTGTATATTAATGACATGTTGATTTTGAGTAATCATATAGAGGGAGTTCTAGAAACGAAGAGGTTTTTATCTTTCACTTTTAAGATGAAGGATCTTGGACAAGTGGATACCATACTTGGTATCAAGGTAAAAAGAAATAGTGAGGGATATGTATTGAGTCAATCTCATTACATTGAAAAAGTGTTGGAGATATTCAGTCACTTAAAATTTAAAGAAGCGGATACTCCATTTGATCCAAGTATCAAGTTAATTAAAAACTATAGAAGAGAAGTAGCACAATTAGACTATGCTAGTGCTATTGGAAGTCTTATGTATGAAACTCACATCACAAGACCGAATATAACTTTTACTATTAGTAAACTTAGTAGATTTACTAGTAATCCAAGTGTTGAGCATTGAAGGCTATTAGAAGAGTTATTGGATACCTTAAAAGGAATAAGAATTTAGGCCTACAATTCTCAAAGTTTCCTACTATATTAGAAGGATACACTGATGCTAGTTGGATATCGAGTTTGGAAGATAGTAAATATACTACAGGTTAGGTGTTTACCTTATGAGGAGGTGCAATCTCTTAGAAATCTAAGAAACAAACTTGAATAATATACTCAACTATGGAGTCAGAATTTGTTGCCTTAGTAGAAACTGGAAAAGAAGCTGAGTGGTTGATGGACTTTCTTTTAGAAATTCCATTAACTTCTAAGAATATAAGTTCAATTTCTATTCATTGTGATAGTGAAGCCACTTGAGCTCCAGCATATAGTGAGATATATAATGGAAAGTCACAATATATTAGTCTTCGACATAATTCTGTGAGGAAATTAATAAAGGACGAGATTATTTCACTCACATATGTGCGAGCTAATGAGAATTTAGCCAATGCATTTACCAAACCTTTCTCAAGACATATGATAATAAATACATTAAGATTGCTAGGCCTAAAACTCCTAAATTAATTCACCAATAACGACAATCCTATCTAACACTATGAAATGAGTAGTTTTGGGTTCAAAGGGTAACAAAAAGTTTTTGAAAAGTGAATGCTCAGTACTTAACCTAATATGGCCACTTGAGATATAAGTACTGGTTGCCACAGTTGGAGGTTTGAGCTTTAATCTCTTAATGAAGTTCAGTTAGTCGAACAAGTGTCTCAAATATGGCAAAGACACTAAAAGAGCTTCACCTATTTGAACATAGAAATGGTGTCACTTCGATTGAGATTTGGTGTTTATCTCATAAAAGTTCATAAATTTTGGATCAGCTCATGGCCTTACGAGAGCTGAGCGGGTGATTGTGTGGAATATGAGAATTTTATTTTATGTTTACATGTGTGATGTCATTGATATTACAAGGAATAAGAAGTTCAAAGCTTTCATGCTACTTCGAATTTCAACTTCGCCTTGTAATATTTACACTACGATAATATCCAAATCGAAAGATATATTACTGTTCTCATAAATATAGTTTGATCTTTTGAATTTTTTTTTCATATTTGAATAAGTGGGGATTATTGTAATTATTCAAATATGAACTAATTATTAAATATAAAAGTTGTATCTTTTCATTTTAAAATAGTATATTTTTTTAATAGTCATATATATTCACTTAGAAGTTGTATTATTTCATATTAGAGATGCATCTTTTCATATAAAAAATTGTGTTGATTCTCATAGTCAAGACCTTTGATATTTCTTCTATAAATATATGGAGTCTAAGTCAATTTTATATAATTGAAATTCTACTACACTACTTATCTTACTATTTTCCTAAAACAGAAATTCAAAAGATCAATCTTCTAACTTTTTGTATTCCTATTTGAAGTTTTTCACCATTTTCTTAGTATAAAACTTCTCAAAACTTGTCACATTCACTAAAGTTATTTGCATTCATTATATAGCAATCTCAAGAAAGAGAATAAACAAATATTGCTTTTAGGAAAACAAATTTACGCGTTTCAAGTCCCATTTTCTACTTCTAATTTAGTTGTATTTTTTGCTTTTAATTTGTAAATTTTTTTATATTTGGTTTATAATATTTTATTCTTGGTTCATAGATCTTATCATGCCTTGGCCTCATTGCGAAGGTTTTATCTCTATACAAGGATTTCCAGAAGTTCATGTCGAGATTATGGATTCGAGTTCATTGTTTATTGCTTGTTGGGCTTCTCTCGATCTATTTCATTTTGGTAATGAATATATTTTTCTTTGCTCTATCAATTTATTATATCAGTCTTAGGTCCATTTTATGTTTTTCTGTCTTGTTTCTATTGTTATGTTCATTTAGTTGTATTCAGTTTTAAGATTTTTTCACATATATTTTAACCGTTTAAATTTAAATTTTCACTTGTATAGAGTCCAAATTTCTAAATTTGGACAGATTTATGGCTAAAATATACGTTTTTCTCCCTTTAAACCACTAATAAAAATTAATTTTTATCAAAAAAAATTTGGAGCAAATTAATGCATGGTCAAATGTGAGAAATTATGGGTCATAAGAAAACAAAGATTTTGGTAGAGAAAAAAAATGTGGATGAGAAATGCCAACAGAAAAAGAAAAGAAAAAAACATTATCAATGAACCAAACACAACTTTCTTTATACATGACACTGCTTCTATTGCACACCTCATTAGTGCAAAGAGAGAGAGAGTTAAGTTCAAGTGAGGGAGTCAAAGGTAAGATCTTCCTAAGAACAATACACAAAAGTAGTCAAACCCAATCATAGTGTATAGAATCTCATGTGGAATTGTTGGGTAACAAACAATCATAAGCCCTTAATTTCTTATTTTATTTTATATTTTTCTTTTTTAATAAACTTTGAATAATACAAATTAGTTTTTAAATTTAACTAATAATTTTTATTTTAACTTCTCAAAAAAAAAATACTCAATTAATTTGATTAATGCTTTCTTAGTAAATTAAAAGAGATTTATCTATTCATATTACATGAGTATAAATTAAAAATTTAAGAGTGAATATTTAAAAATTTTAATAAAGCCTGTTCTGACAAAAAAAACTTAATACAGTCAGCTTTAAAGGTTTGGTTTCCACAATTCGAATTAATGATTTTATCCTTTAATGTTTATAAAATAAATATGGATTTATAATTTGAAATAATAAAAAAATAGTGATAATATAAAATAGAAATTTTTTCCTCTATTTTATGTCTCATTAAATTTTTTATTTTAGTTTGATTTAGTCAGTTTATAAATTAAAAACATTAATTATTTTTCCATTTTATATTTTTTTATAATTAAAATTATCTTCTAATAACTTATTTAATTTTCATGTAATTACCTCCACCCACATAATATAAAGAAAAGGAGGGAATATTAATTATTGTAATGGGATTTCATTATGATTTGTTAAGATGCATTGGATCAAGTGAGAATGCAAAATTCCAAAAGACTAAAAATCTCTATTTGGGATTGAAAGAAAAAAAAGTTTGGTGGCCTACTCCCTAAAAAGCCAAATTACTTTCTCAATCTATTTTTGGAGTCACATAACCTCTTCGTAATTAATTAATTTGTTAGAATAATAGAATTTTTTTAAAAAATAAAAAATTAGTTTCTTTGTTTAATAATGGAAAAAAATTAAAAAATATTATTTTCTGGGTTATATATATATATATATATATATATATATATATATATATATATCCCAATCCTTTCACATGGATCAACATGTGCATGTTAATATCCTATTATTATGGTCCTGCCTTCCAACAACTAAATAGAAATACTTAAATAAATTAGGACACTTGAAAGGGAAAGGGAGATAACTACACCTATAAATATTTTAGATTTTATTTTTGTTTTTTTTTATATAACATTTGTTATTTACAAAACACATTATATTTTTATAATTATTTAAGAAATTTTTTTAAACAAAAAAAATATATATATTTAGAATTTTAAATTAAAAATAAAATATATTTAAAACATATATTTGAGTAATATATTTAAAACATATATTTGAGTAAAATATTTCGATATTTAAATTTGTGTTATCAAATATAATATAAAATTATAAATATTTAGTTTGAACATTAAAATTATTTTTTTGAGAAGTGACATTAAATTATTTTAAACTATTGTTAACTAAAATTTTCTATTTATAAGATTAAAATATTTTATTGAGAAAATTATATTTTTCTATTTTAATTATAAAAATATAATCATTTAAATTTTTTTAATAAATACCACGTTTAAAAAAGTTTTAGTGCAAAACTACGTCATATACCCGAAATATATCTGAAATATATCTGACATATACGCGACATATACGTGGCATATACAAGAAATCATTAACTGAGTGCTTGCAACAATGAGACAACTCTTCAGCTAGTTGGGCATCAATTGAGTGCCTACAACCATAAGACAACTCTTCAGCTGGTTGGCATATCATCATTCAGCAAACACTTTTCACCTGTGGCTATTAATTGTTCTTACATTATTCACAAAGAATAAGATATACCATCTGGGTCTGTTCAATCTTCGAGTTCAAGTAGCAGAATGATTTCCATATTTCTAAGAAAATCAGAATTTATAAGCAAACCCCAGAAAAGATAAAGAAATTAATAGGTAAAACATCACAATTCACATCTCACCTTGATGCTTGAAAAAAAAACTTAAAATTATACTTTGTTACACAAATATTTTTCAAAATTTTAAATATAACAACTACAGCAGCATCTCAAGTTTGAATATCATCTCCTAATTATAAAATTTAACAAATTATAAACCTGCATCGTTGCTAGACTTAGAGATAGGGCCTTGTTCAAGCTGTGCACCAAAGCCATGCAATCAAATTTGAAGAAGACCTTGTCTAATTTCTCTGCTGCCATTTAGTGAACTCTTTTCTTCTGTACCCTTGAATGAACATTTCACCCTCTTTTTTGGACAAAAGCAAGTTAAAAAGTGGTAAATTGAAATCTTCTCTTAACCTTCTTAGTACATGATACGTTCAGCATTGGCCCGGTTTGGTCATAAACCATCTACTTGGATTCTGACCGAACCCTAAAACACCCTAGTCCTATCCGAACCCTAGGCGTTCAACAAGATTTGTCTCTTATAGCCTTCGGTATTCGGGTCTACAGCAGACAGTTGTCGTTAGCATTATAACAAGATACACTGCAAAGTACATGAAGCTGACATGTGTCCCTTGAACAGGATTTTCAACCTATAGATACAGTTCTCAACAACTCAAACAAGTTAATGTTTTCGCACAACCCAAACATTATACTAAGTTTCATTCTTGAGAGCTTTACTCATTACAACCTGTTTTTGGCTTGAGCGTCCGACCACCCCTGATCACTTTCTACTTTGTACAAGCTATTCTAACTCGATCAGAGCAGTTCTAATCAAGCGTTGGTCAGACCCACAAGCATCAGTATAGTTAATCAGCTAAGCATACAACTCAATTTACGTAACCTTTAATAAGCTTTTGCCAATCAACTTACTGTTCTAATAAAGAACAGCAAAAAACTATCAATGAACTCCCTAAAAAAATAAAATTTTCATATTGTGACGGTTAAGCCTTGCACCGTTATATTGACAGAAGAGAAAGAAGGTACCTGAAGATGAAATTGAATTGAAAATCACTTCACTTTGATCCTTCATCTTGTAACTTCCTTTTCTTTTATTCAGGAGACTCAAACCAATATTCATGTATAGCACACTCTAATCAAGACTCAGATTGGCACAACATCAATTGAATTTGATTCAAACTCGTCAAGATATAAACATATTCAATATCAAAATGCTCAAATTACTAAAGGAAATGAAAACACTGAATGAATAGTTACAAAATAAACAAAAGTTTAAATTAATGAAGAAGTCGGACGGAGACCATCAGATCTCTATGCTAGGGTTTACAACAATATGCAAAATTGCAAGATCAATGACCAAGACAAAGTGGAACGACGTCGTTTTTGTGCACTCCCTCCTCCAATGAGAAAAAAACGCGTGTGAAGAAAGCAGTGGTAATCAAAGTTTGACCAGACAAAATTGCCTCCAAAAAATACAGCACAGAATGCAATTGCCCTTCAATTAATCAAAAACTACAAAATCACCCTTTTCCAATTTAAGATTAATGTTTTTGTTTATTGCTTCGGGGTTGGATTCAATTTAATAAGAGTCCAATTGGGCACAGTTGGGCGATACTTATAGTCAAGAAGGGCCCAAAACTTGATTCATTTATTGGGCCTTTAAAGTTCGCAAAAGCCTAATAAGCCCAAACTTACATATTCAGATTTGAAAAGCAGAAGCCCTTACATTGGGTTTATTGGCTCTATTTCTTGAGCCTAAACTCATGTGTGTGAAGGAAGCCCACTAAGCCCAATTCAATGGATCAAATATATGGACCTTCTCTTATGATTTGTTTTGTAATTTATGGAATTGTCATCAATTTTCAGCTTTTTCACAAGTAATATAAATTAAAAATTAAAATCCAATTTTCCCTCTCTTTAGTCCTCTATTCCTCTGCATAGTCGCTCACCATCTCATATTAGGGAAACTGTCAGAAGCGACCGTCGACGGTGAGAGTACCTCATTCCTTCCCAATTTCTTCTTCTTTTTCATTTTTAATTTATGTATTTTTAGTTTTTGATTTGTTTTCAATAAGTACAGTCAAGTAAGGTCATCGATGGCTCTTAGTTACTCCGTCATGCATGGCGATCATTTTTCTAGCCTTTTCAATATTTTGAAAAGTCTCGTTGTTTCGGTGTTTCTTCATGTGTCAAGGTCCTGTTTAGGCAGATTTAAAAGATTAAGAGCTGCAAGTAAAGGGCCTGGTATTTGTTAGTGGATGATTCAAATGGGGATTATAGGGAAGGAGAAAACATTAGGGGAGAGGGTCTGGTCTCCAGTTTCTGGTAAATATTGGCCTTTTTTGGGCCTTTGTGTGGTTGATACTTTCTTCTTACAATGATGGGATTGGTTCTTTGGATGCAAACACTACCTTTGCATCTCGATGCTGGTGATTTGTCCCGTCCAACCGTCTTCCAAATCACCAGCAGTGGCTATTCTGACAGAGACTTCCTTTGTAAATCCTAGGGAGATTAAGGTTTGGAGGCTTCCTCCGTTAGTGAGTCTTTAGGCTGATTTGTAGGGGCTTAAAGGCATTATTATTAACCATTGAATTGGGGTTGTGTTTTCTGATATTTAATACACAATTTGTATCTATAGGGTTTAATCCATTTTTGTATGAAGAAATGAATACTTTATTTTTTTTGCAAAAAAATTAATATAAATTTAAATAATCATTTAAATTATAATACTAAATTTAGTACAAATGTATATTTGTCACCCTATTTTTGGCGCTAATACTTAATTTATCCATATGAAATTTTAGATTAAATTACAAAAATATTGAAAATTTTTAATTTCAAAATAGGATCTACAATTAATTATAAAAACTTAGTATTTGTTAGTAAGTCAAAGTCATTTTCTGATATTAGGACCCAAAA
Organism: Codiaeum variegatum; assembly: GCA_948294925.1. Taxonomy (NCBI): domain Eukaryota; kingdom Viridiplantae; phylum Streptophyta; class Magnoliopsida; order Malpighiales; family Euphorbiaceae; genus Codiaeum; species Codiaeum variegatum. Next base: position 14,729 of record CAOJBK015136049.1, read on the forward strand.
TCTTATATAGATATCGTTTGAAATTTCGATCAAACTTTTTATATTTTTAGTAATTTTTAATTTTATGGGTATTTTAAGACTTTTTTTTTTAATATCAAATGAGGATTAATTGTTAATAAAAAAAATTAGAGCTCGAAGTCAAAATCATTATGAGACATCAAAATAAAAAATTTTATTTTGATAAATTTTGTACATTTTGGTTTTTTTAGTTTTTAAGAATAATTTTGAAACTTTTTAATCTTAAAATTGGATTAATGGATAATCATGAAGCAATAACACTCGTATCATACTAAAGAGATGAAAATATTTCTTGGACTTCTAGATAGAAATTTTTATAAGGGTAACACCAAAGCATTTAACCAAAATTTCACATTTAAGTTATTTTTAAATTAATGGATTATTTTGAGACTTTTTTTTAACCTCAAAACTGGATCAAAAGAAAATCAATAAGTCAAAGCATTCGTATCATACCAAAAAGCTAGAATTTTATGATGGAAATAATCGCAGCAAGCAATACGGAATAAACAAGAAAGACAAGATTAAACAATCATACAAGAACCAGATACTAAATGCACACAGATTTACGTGGTTCGGCAATGAACAGCCTACGTCCACGGGCAGAGAGTTTCTTATTA